>PVKU01008129.1:0-77455 GCA_004027475.1 Anoura caudifer | reverse complement strand
CCTCCATGTGATCTCCATTTCTGTGTTTCTGCTCCTGTTGTAGTGGTTTGCTTAGTTGGCTTTTTGTTTTAGGTCTGGTTGTTAATACCTGTGAGTTTGCTGTCTTTTTACTGTTCATATTTTTTATCTTCTTTTTCTTAGATAAGTCCCTTTAACATTTCATATAATAAGGGCTTGGTGATGATGAACTCCTTGAACTTGACCTTATCTGAGAAGCACTTTATCTGCCCTTCCATTCTAAATGACAGCTTTGCTGGGTAGAGCAATCGTGGATGTAGGCCTTTGATTTTCATGACTTGGAATACCTCTTTCCAGCCTCTTCTTGCCTATAAGGTCTCTTTTGAGAAATCCGCTGACAGTCTGATTGGAACTCCTTTGTAGGTGACTGTGCCCTTATCCCTTGCTGCTTCTAGAATTCTCTCCTTCGTTTGAATCTTGGGTAATGTAATTATAATGTGCCTTGGTGTGTTCCTCCTCGGGTTCAACTTCTTTGGTACTCTCTGAGCTTCCTGGACTTCCTGGAAGTCTATTTCCTTTGCCAGATTGGGGAAGTTCTCCTTTATTATTTGTTCAAATAAGCTTTCCACTGGTTGCTCTTCTTCTTCCCCTTCTGGTACCCCTATAATTCGGATGTTGGGACGTTTCAAGATGTCCTGGAGGTTCCTAAGCCTCTCCTCATTTTTTTGAATTCTTGTTTCTTCCTCTTTTTTTGTTTGGTTGTTCCTTTCTTTCTTCTGGTCCACTCCATTGATTTGAGTCCCAGTTTTCCTCCCATCTCTGTTGGTTCCCCATGCATCTTTCTTCATTTCACTTATTGTAGCCTTCATTTTTTCATCTAATTTGTGAGCAAAATCAACCAAATCTGTAAGCATCCTGATTACCAGGGTTTTGAATTGTGCATCTGATAGGTTGGCAATCTCTTCATCGCTTAGATAAATTGGCTCTGGGGCTTTGATTTGTTCTCCGGTTTGAGCCATTTTCATTTCTGGGTATTTTTTTGTTTGTTTGTTTGTTTTGTCTAGTCGCGGCTGTTACGTAGTGAGGGGTGGAGCCTCAGGTGTTCCCCAGGGCGGGACAGCCCAGTCGCTGGGTAGTGACGCTGTACGTGGGGGCGGGGTCTGAGAGGAGACAATGGTGGTTGCTTTACTCACTCTCAGATTCCAGTCCCTTTTACCGCTTCCCCTTTGCCTGGATTATCTGCGCATGAATGTGGGACCACCCGGTCAGCCAGCTGCCTTGTGCGGCTTCACTGGGTCTGCACAGTTGCCCCCCCCATGCCCGGGGTCTGATAGTCGCCGCCTGTGCACCTGGGGGCTGCCAGCCGCTGCTGCCTGCGTGCCAGGTCTGCACCTCCGCTTTTTCCTGCCGCGACTCTGCCCCTCTTACCGGTCTGGATGTATCATTGTTGGACTTCCAAACAGTTTGATTTTCTGAGTTCTGGTTGTTTTCTTGTTTCTAAATCTTTGTTGTCCTTAATTTTGGTTGTGAGAAGAGGCACAGTGCGTCTGCCTACGCCTCCATCTTGGCCGGAAGTCCATATTTTTTATTCTTATCATTGCCTTCTTATTGGGCCCCCTCTCTCTTTCCCCTCCTATCTAAAGTACTTTGCAGAGCTCAGCTTAGGTCTTACCATCCTCTTCCATAGGGTGTCTTTGGCCAGCGCAGCCCGTCTCTGTCTCCTTCCTCTAAAGTCCTGCGCTCTGTGTTACCTGCCTGTATTGCTGATTTGGCAGTTTTGCTGCTTTGAGTTATAGTTATTTTTAAGTTATTGGCAGGTCTTTACTAAAGGCAACATTTGCGTAAATTGTTTTGCTAATAGTGGGAAAGTTTACAAAGATTTAGCTAAGGTGCTGACTGTATGCTGACCTTAGTTACTTGTGTCCACCATGATGATGTACACTTACTAGTACCTTAAGGTAGTAGTTCTCAACCTTGGCAGCACATTAGAATTACCTGAGGAAGCTTTTAGAAATGCGGATGCCCAAGCCCTACCCCCGATCTATTACATCAGACTCTTTGAGGGTGGAACTCAGGCCTCAGTACTTTTAGTGATTCTAAATAACGTATTTTAGGTGGTTCTAATGTGCAGCCAAGGCTCAGAACCACTGGCTTAAGTCCAGAAAGAATTTGTGGACTTTTTTTGCTCTTGTCCTCTCTCGTATGTTGTAAATTTTATGCTTAAATACTATTATACTAGGTGGCACAAGATAGCGATGACCCCTGTTAAAGAAAAAATTATTTTGGCACTTGTTAAAATAAGATCTAGCTCAGCTCCAAATAAAGCAAAGACAACTGGGGATTTATAGCTGGCAAATAGAGTGAGAGGGTCAGTAGGTGGAAATTACTGAGAGGAAATGTTAAGGGCAGAGGAATTCTTGCTGGAGGCAGGTGAAGGGCTTATATGCACCAAAGGTGGGAGATAAAGAACTTGATCAGGTATCAAGGGTAATCAGATATCAAGAGTGGGGAGATTTCTCACTAAACGGAGGACAGCGGGCAGACAGGATGGGGCCACGAACAAGGTCTAGTTGAGAAGAGAGTTCCAAGGAACCTGACTAAAAGTTTAGTGAGGAGAGAGTTTTTGGGATTCCATGTGTGTTATATAATTACTTTAATAAATCTTCAAGTGTTTAAGACATAACAGAAAAGCAACTATTCCTTAGAGTTGGTAGAATTTTTAGAAATGGCATTGCTTTGCTTAAAACAAACTTGCCTGCCTTCCCTATCTGTTGATACCTGACAAAACTTATGATTGGTTACTAATGAGAACACAGTTTCTAAGAACTACTTAAAATGACTTTTAAAAGAATAAACATAAAGCAAATTATTTGGAAATAAATGTCACCATCCATTTTTTATAACACTGATCCTAATTTAAGATACGCTTTTTAAGCCTTAGCCTTTACCAATAATAAAGCAATATAATGTGCACTACATACATCTAAAATTTTATTTCTTAGTGCATCCTGAGTCTTTTTGATGTTTCCAGGGTTAACCTAGGAAACTAATACTTAGCTTATTGGAAATTTTTTAAAAACATAGCTAATTGTAAGTTTTATTTAGTGAAATCAATATTCCATTCCCTCCTAGAGATCACTAAGGATACACTTTTTGTAGAATTTACAGCCCCAAATTAAGTTTCTACTTGCCTCTGAGAATCCTCAGCCAGCATGGATTTTGTTTGTTTGACAAAGACAGTGAAACTGGAATTTTAGAGCTAATTTGATACTGAAATATATACATGCTACACCTATTAAATTATTGACCAGTTTATTGTTGATATTTTGAAAGTCCTAGAACCAGATGAGAAAATGAACAACACTTAAACAAGGTGTGTTTTAAAAAAAATTCATTCTTTCATCTTTATCAAAATTAATTCCTATGGGTAAAGAGGGATGAATAGGCAGAGCAGAGGATTTTTAGGGCAGTGAAAGTACTCTATATGATAATATAATGGTGGATACATTTAATACATTTGGGGTGACAGTGGTGTGTAAAATGTAAGTTCGTAGATTGTAGGAAATGTACCACTCTGGTGGGGTTGTTATTATTAACAGAAGCTATGCATGGAGGGGACAGGAAGTATTTGGGAAATCTCTGTACCTTTCTCTCAATTTTGCTGTGAACCTAAAACTGTTCTAAAAAAAAAAAGTCTTAAAAAATACAAAATAAAAATAAGAAAATCTTGAAATCGTCAAATAGAGAAAAACTCCCATTGAATTCTGTGCAAATAGAACTTACTTTCTTTACCAGGATAACAATAAGGTATATCTTTCAGAAAGAGAAATGCAACTGTTTATCCTTGAATACTTCTGGAATAATGTAAATTTTTTAAAAAATACGTTTAAAAATTCACAAAAGCACAGTTTACTACTATACTATTTCTGAAGTATAACCAAGTTGAAAACATTATGTTAACTTTGAAAGATGTGTTATTTTTTTAAAGGTAAGCGTAGCAGAGACATTTCGAAAACTTTTTTTTGGTCAGTAAAAAAGTTGCTGTTGTTTGTGCTTGTTGATGAAGATTGTAATAATGGAGAATATAAGGTGACTAGGACCTAAAGATTTAAACAAGGAGTGTAATGAAAAATTTATAATCTGCTAATTGCTCTCCTTTTATCTGTTACTCTTCATAATTCTCTTACTATAAATTTTATTTCTCTAGGTACGCATAGCTGCTAAATTCATCACTCATGCACCCCCAGGGGAATTTAATGAAGTATTCAATGGTGAGTAAAGATTAATATTTAGTTATTAATAACATATAAGCACTTATTGAGTACTTGCCATCTCTTTTAATCCTTACAACATATTATAGCTATAACTAAGGAAATCAATATTCCAAGAGGTTAAAATAATATATCCAGTCTTACCCAGCTAAGTCATAGCAAACACAGGTCTCTGTCAAAAGCATAGTCTTAACCCATAAATTAGGATACCCATCTTGTGTGAGAAGATTTAAAGTAGTTTAATATCTGTCACATTATAAATCATAGCTTCAGTCTTTTTAGTGCTTTCATTCAGGAAGTGCCATAATATAGGAGACTTTGTAGAGCCATTGTGGCTGAACCAGCTGCATCTGGGAAGCTTGTTAAATATACACAATTCAGCACTATCATCCTCTAAAGATTCTTATTCATTAGATCTGGGGTGGAATCTGTTTTATCAGGTTTTGCCAGGTGTCTGAGTCATAGCCAGTTTGGGAAACACTATTCCAGTACATGTACAACCTTCCATATTATTCACCGTCTTAGCACAACTTATAGGATGAAAACGTAGGTGAGGCATCTTGAACTTCATGGTGAAAGTGATCATCATAGCCCTGGCTGGTGTGGCTCTGAGAAGGTTACCTACTTCAGAGGGACTGTAGGATATTCATCTGTATCTGACCAACAGCCCTTACACATCATAGAACCTCCACTGATAAAAATTATGCAGAGAAAGTGTAACTAGGAAAACATACGAACATTTACTATAAGGAGTAAATAATACAATAGGGAAAATGAAGACATTCTTTTTTACAGACTTGTTTGTAGATTTTGAGCACTAACAGCAAAGAGACACAAATGCAGCCCTGCTTTCCCTAGTCTTTCTTCCACGTGGACCAAATGTAAATTTTCAACAACTGAGCTTTTGGAAGATTCTTCTTTGACTTGAACTTTATCTGGCTGATTAGCTCAGATAAAGTCTTAATAACATTAATGGTCTTTATAGTTAGAAGTTCCTTGTTTTATTTTTGACAACTGAAAGTACTTTACAGTAATATCATGGAAGCAATTGATACCAAATCATTAGATTAAGAATTGGCAAGCTACTTGTGGCATGAGGGCTGGTTTTTCTTGGCTTGCTGTACCTTGGCCTCTGCCAACCCTTGCTTTCAGAATCTCTGAGTCAATGGCCTTTGGCTTGTAATTAGCCTTCCTTCTTGGAGTTAATTGTTGGTAGTTTCTAGTAAAAGGGATCCTGATCTTCAAAAAAAGAGTGACTACACTCTTGACACACAGCTTTCTAAAAACATTGCAGGGCCCCACATTAGATTATTCAAAAAAAATATGTTCAGCAAACTCAGCACCACTGACTGAATGGTGCCTAGCTTTCTTGGTTTCATGTTAGATATTCTTAGTCTGCAATTCTTAATCTAATTTTAAAGGATTCTTTAAATGCAGAATTAACAGTCCTGACTTTAACATTCTGTAAACCATGTTTTTCATTTGCTATGAAGTTCCTTGAGAATTTATTGTTGGATTATTTATTGCACCACAAATAATTATATGCAAATCTATGAACAGCAGCATCTATTCATTTGTATTTTCAGATACAATATATCCAAAGACTAACCTTTCAAAGTCTGATTTTAAAAAAATCTAATTTAGAAATATGCTAAAATCTCTTGTTTGTCCTCCATTGGACATTCTGATGTTAACATCTTTTTTCAGATTTTACTTATTTTTTTTAAGATTTTATTTATTTATTTTTAGACAGGGGGAATGGAGGGAGAGAGGGAGAAAGACAGGGAAACAATATGTGGTTGCCTCTTGCGCCCCCTACTGGTAACCTGGCCCGCAATCCAGGCATGTGCCCTAACTGGGAGTCCAACCAGTGACCCCTTCGTTCATAGGCCAGTGCTCAGTCCACTGACTCATACCAGCCAGGGCTGTAACTTTAACACCTTTTAACATTTTTTTCTTCCTCAGATGTCCGGCTACTACTTAATAATGACAATCTCCTCAGGGAAGGGGCAGCACAGTAAGTATCTTTTAAAATCTACTTACAATGTCATTTCTAATATTGAATGAACTATGTTGATAGTAAACTCATATCTTGAGAACTAAGCTTAAAACACTTTAAAATAAAGCAATTGGTTTTAGCAGTTTTAGTTGTTCTTGTAGAAAACATGTTCCTCAAAAATGTTTATATCCTTAAAGCTTATTATATCATTTTATTTATTACTTGCTTATTTTGCTGCAAATTTCCCTCATGAGAGCAGAGTTGAATGTTAGATCGTAGGTTTTCCTCTATAGTTCTTTTAGTACCTGTTGATTTTTTTTAAACTGCTAATTATATGAAGATTAGGTTGGTATTGAGGAATGAAAATATTTCTCAACTTGCCAAAGAATAGCAGATATTCATCAAGTGACTTTCTGGTAAGAATAAACCGTAAAGTAATAGCATGATTATTCCACCCAGTCATTGACTTCTTATCACTGTCAGGCTAATTAACCTTTATAAAATACCATTTTCATTTTGTCTTTGTCCTTAAAAAATGACAGTGATGGGGGGGGGGTGTTTATTTGCTTGTTTTTATTATGCTTTCTTCAAACCTAAACACTGTCTAGCTTTCAAGGCCCCTTTACCTGGCTTTATCACTGCCGTCCGTTACTGTTCAACACAGAGTTTTATTTCAGTGATCGTGCATCCAGCTGGCCCAGAGTTCCTTTGTAAGGCATGATTGGATAACGTCTGGTGAAGGGTCAGGTGGAGAGAGGGGATAGGATTTTGATGCAGAGGACCAAATAATTATGAATGCATTTGGTATGAAATATAATTGGTTTAGATGTTAACAGCTTTAACTTCCTAGAAGTTAAAACAGCTTGAAGAGCTGCTGCCTGGGAAACAGTCTTCTCTTGCCCTGTCCATACTGCTTTTTTTGGAACTCACTTTGGGACCAGATTCTATACACCTGAAATTTGCAGTCCTTTGCTATAATTAGCACCATGAAAGATATGCTAATTATACATTGATTTAAACACACACTAAAATACATTTTACTTCTTATTTTTTTATACGCAGAGACTGCCTTAGAAAAAGACCTTAATGATTTGCTAGTTCAGCCCCTGTTGACCCTCTGCCCTTTCATTGAAAGAATCTCATCTACATTTTGTCAACAGATGGTTATACAATCTGAGTGCTCCTAATAATAAGGAATTCGCTATCGTACAAGGCATGTTCTTCAATTTGCCAGCCATATTGGTCTTAGTTTTGTCCTTGAGAGCTATCCAAAATAAATCTACTCTGTATTTGATAAGGCATTGCCAAAGCGGGTATGGGAATGGAATGTCAAGACCCAAGGGTGAGTGCATCCTTAGCCTTTTGTCCCATTTCCAACTAGGAGTGACAATAAAATCTGATGTGTACTTCAGGTGCTTCAATTGTTTTAATTGCACTGACAATAAATCTTCATATTTATAAATATTCTGGTTCTTACGGACTCTAGATTCTTGGAAAACCCCATGCTAAAAGACAGTTGTCCTATGCCCAGATAATTGATTTTCCAAATGAGGAGTTCAGTTTTATTTCCATGATGAGGTGCACTGGCCCTCCGACCCTAGTCCTCATGGTTAGCATGCAGTGTGTGTTGTTTCAGTAATCGTCATCCTCGTGACTGCCTTACATGAGAAATGAAGAAGGCCTGAGCAACCCAGGGTTTTCCCTCTTTCCCGGATCTTCACCAGTACTTCTGCACTGTGTTTTATTCTGAGAGAGAGGGGAAATTATTATGACGCATATTTTAGAATAATCACTGGCTGCTGTGCAGACGGGGCAAAGACTCAAGTAAAATGAGTTCCTGGAAGACAGAGTGGTGCCCAGACAAATGGTGGCAGTTTGGACGAGAGCAGTGATAGTACCTGACTGTTTAGTCAGGGGCACTAACCTCTGTTCTCTTAGATTGTCAAATAAAGCAAATGACAACAGCCAACACACCAGTAGCTGTCTGGTATGAATGATTCAAAATTACACTTTCTGTTGTCAGATCAGCAAAAAATATATTTTTTGGTGTGCTGCAGAATTTTAGTAATTAGTTCATATGTGCCATCAGATGAAAAAGATTAAAATAGCTGCCTTAGATTGTCAAATTAAAAAAATGACAACAGCCAATGCAGTAGTAGCCGTCTCATGTGAATGCCCTACCTTGAACCATAAATATGTAGGTTGTATAATAGAGTTGTATTTTATTGGTCACGTCACATAATGTTACGTCTGATTGGTTAATTCCTGGTACCTAAAATCCTTATATACAAGTATAGGCACCTGATTTTTTTTTTTAAAGTCACTTTGAAGCAAAAAGCGTAGGTAATTACTTTTTTTTTAATCAATCAAAATTATACCTAGAGTGCTCTAGAGTGATAGTGGTAGGATTGGTGAGAAGGAGCCTGACTCTAGTAGGTACCCAAGGTCAAACCTACAAGATTTGCTGGTGGATTGGATGTGGAGTGTAAGAGAAAGAAGAATCGAGGATGAGCCCATGTTAACAAGTTTTGGTATTGGTATTTGTGATCTATGTCTTAGGACATATCCTAGAGTGAAGTACTTATTTACACCCTGCTTCTTAAGCTTTTAAATATGTATTTAATTTACTTTTTATGAACATAATCCTTTCTGAAGAGCCAATGTGTTTAAACTTATTTTGGCACATGGGGATGTGTTGTTATAAGGAAATGATTCGTAAAAGACATAACAATAAGTTAAGATGAGACGATTGAAGATTATCCTTAAATATTTGAAGTTTCCTTACTTTGGTTTCTCTTGACAAGTCTAGGAGGAAAAGTTCAATGCTTTGTTTAAAAACAATGGTCTAGCAGATGTCTTTAGCAGGTTAACACTGGGCTGAGAGATGTTTATTTAACTCTTCCCTTGGCAAATGAATTCTGTGAGAGGACTGATACCTCATAAGAATATAAGTGTATTACACTTAAACTGAAGCTGATTTCCACCTTTCTTTTGCCTTTTGTTTTGGCTTATTTTGTAAGATGTACTAAGAGGCCATTGAAAATGCAGTTTTATAAATCTAGCACTGAAAAATAAATACTATCAGGCATGTACTTTGAATATTTATCCACATTCTTCCTTTTTTTAAAATACCCTCTACTCTGCTTTGCGTTTTCCTCTGAGACTTGACTTATGCTCAGCTCTGACCTCACCCTCTCCCCATGTCAGATGCCTTCTGGTGCATTTAATTATGGCCTCTCCTACCTCATCCTCCCTCGGAGCCCCGAATAAAGAGGACGACATTCCCCAAATAGTGCATAAATGAAAGATTTTTTTCGACTTACTGAAAGCTTCTATCTGAACAATTAAAACTGTTGGTAATTCACAATAATCAGGTTGCTTATAGCTTAGGAATTATCCAAGTTGGAGCTTCAGAGTGGAGAGGAAAAGGACATTTCAGAGCTCAGGGCCCTCTGAGAGCCTGTGGAGAGGAGTCCTGCCTGAAACTGGAAGGCATCGTGATGTCACCCGTTGTCCGGCGGGAATGGGGAGGGACCAGGGAGTGTGTTCACATTCTCTTCCACTGCTACGTGAAATACCTTTATGTTTATTAATATATAATTCTTTATCTCCCTGTCTCTCCCCACCCTGTTCTTTAACTTTTTAAAAACAGTGCATTTGCCCAGTATAACATGGATCAGTTCACGCCCGTGAAGATAGACGGATATGATGAACAGGTAAAAATTGTTCCTGTTACATAGGTTCTGCCTGAAGGGTAATAGAAGTTCAATAAACCAAAGTAGTTGTCTGAAGGTAAGATGCAGAATGTTTTAGTTTTCGTGGCTTTCGTAAATATCTACACATTAGGAAATTCTTCCCCTCTCTGATAATACTAGCAGTTTCTTTGACAGGAAAAGAGAGCTGCCCCTAACATGCAAACAAGAGGAGTGAGTTTTATATAGGTGTTCCACCTACTTCTAACTCTTGGTAAAAATAACAGAAGACACTAAATTTAATGGGAAAACAAGCGTTCCTATTCAAATACAGAAACAAAGTAAACATTCCCGTCGTTACCACGGTTATTAACATCGCACGACAGGGCTTTGCAATTTATTAACGCACCCTTCACAGGCTATGTGGCACTGAACACCAAGTGCCTTGTAAAAGTCTGAGTTCCTTTGAACACAGAAGTCCACAGAATTTATCCGTGGAAAGTTAGTGTATAAATATATGAAAAGATGATTTGAAGCAGGGTTTTATAACGGAAAAATTGGAACAATCTAAATGTCTGGCATTAAATATCTGTAGACTAAAATACTTTGCAGCCATTGAAAACTGATATAAATGTTGATCTGGGGAGATATTCATGATGTAGTTATCTAAAATGTAAAACAATATGTACAGTTTTGCTAGTTTATTTTTATAGATCTTTAAATGAACAGATACACTGTATTAGAATCAGTGCATCTTAAATTCTTGAAAGGTGCACCATCATTTCATGTACTGCTGAGAAAGAAAAACACTGCCAGTTAAACTGTGACATGGTCCTAAATGCCATCAAGTGTAAAACGCATCCCATTTTATGAGCTATTAGGTCATGAGGGGAATGGATGCATCTTAAGAGTGGAACAAATGAAGGACACGGCTCTGCGCAGCAAAGGCAACGTGGGAAAATAAACACCAAAATGTTAACTGTGTGTGTTGGCACTGCACTATTACTAGAACTTGTTTTGTTTGGTTTTTATTTGTTTGGGTTTATATTTTTGCTTATTTTAATTTTCTCAATGAAATTAGATTAATTACAAGTTGAAAGAATACTGGAAAATAATGATAAGTATTGCTTACAGTTGATATTGTATATTTTTAAAATACAGAAAAGTTAATAAAATAATAAGATCTATGTCCAGATAGATACCTAATATAAAAAATAGCTAATTTTGTCAACATTCTCATATAAATAGTAACAAACTTAAAAATGTAGTCAAAAGAAGATGAGATTCTTAGCCATAACAGCAACAACAAAAAAAGATATTACTTGGACACTAAAAGAAAGATGTTTGAGTTACTAGATATCATCAAAGAATCAACCATAGTGGGTTAACTAGATGGAGATCTTATTTTCGTCATGCAGGGGTCCAAAAGTAATAGTTAGGGCTGATACAGCAGCTCTGCGATGTCATCCGAGACCCAGGTTGCCTCTAGCTCTATTCTGCCATCCTTAGGTGTGGTTCCCAAGACAGCTGCTCCATTTCTGGGCAGTGAGTCTGTTCCAGGAAGGAAAAAGGAGGTAGGTGTGCAGGGTACTACTGGCCGTTCCAGAAGCACCTTCCGTGGATAAGTTATTGCCAGAATGCATTCCATCCTTAGCTAGAATGTGTCATTTTTTTTAATTGAACACATTACCTTTTTGAAACCTTTGAGATTCTGTTAAGTAAAGAGGAGAAAGTGGACACTAGATGGGAAACTGGTAGCAGTCCGCCTTGCAGTTCATACACACTCACACGTACATTTTAACCAGAAGTAAATGAAAACTAGGTGTAAATGCCACATTTCTGAATTAGAAATACAAATGGTATAGAAAGCTTATCGGAATAAGAAATAAATGATATGGGAACCTTTGTTTTTCAAATAGCTTTCATATAATTGCTATGAAAATTGTAACCAGACATACAGAATTGTTCTGATGAAGAACAGCAGTGAAGGAAGATTGATACTAGCAAACATAAAGACAATGAGCCCCTAAACCTAAGTGTCATAAAACAGAAGGAAAAGGAAACAACTGGTCAAGTTTATGAGATTAATCTAACACTTATTTTCAGTGCCAACTACATATCTAGATTATTTCTAGGTTGGGTCTAGATTATGTCTAGGTTGGGTTTAAAGGTTAACTTTTTTTTTTAAGATTTTATTTATTTATTTTTAGACTGAGGGGAAGGGGGAGAGAAAGATGGGAAGAGAGCCATCAATGTGTGGTTGCCTCTAACGTGCCCCCTCCTGGGGACCTCGCCCACAATCCAGGCGTGTGCCCTGACTGGGAATAGAACAAGCAGCCCTGTGGTTCTCGGGTTGACATTCAATCCACTGAGCCACACCAGTTAAGGCTAAAGGTTAACTATTAAAAAAAAATGTAGTCAGAAATGGAAAGTGAATCATAACTTGAGTAATGATGAAACATTAGAAAAGTTTATAAAAGAAAATGACTTCTCAGTAGATGAGTAGATTTAAAAACAATGGTACAGTTACACAATGGAATACTACACAGCAGGAAGAAAGAATGAATTCCTACCTTTTGCGACAGCATGGATGGAACTGGAGAGCATTATGCTAAGTGAAATAAGCCAGTCAGTGAAAGACACATACCATATGATCTCACTTATAAGAGGAATCTAATGAACAAAATAATCAGTAAGATAGAACCAGAAGCATGGAATCATGAACTAGACTGACAGTGGTTAAGAGGGGAGGAGAAAGGGAGAGTTTGAAAGAAGGTGAAGGAATTAGTTAAGAAACGTATATTAAGGACCCACGGACATAGACAGTGGTGTGGGAATTGACTATGGAAGTTGGGGGCAAAAGGGGAAATAATTGATACAACTGTAAAATAAAAATAAAAAATTTTTAAGCGACAGATGGGGAAAAACTAGAAAGTGACAAATAAGATTTAAAAAGCAGAAAATATGGCCCTGGCTGGTGTGGCTCAGTGGATTGAGTGCAGGCCTCTGAATCAAAGGGTCACCAGTTTGATTCCCAGTCAGGGCATGCGCCTGGGTTGTGGACCAGGTCCCCAGTAGGGGGCGTGCAGGAGGCAACCATACATTGATGTTTCTCTCCCTCTCTTTTCTCCCTCCCTTCCCCTCTCTCTGAAAATAAATAAATAAAATCTTTTTTTAAAACTAAGCAGAAAGTATGCATCTCAAATCTGATAGATAAAAAGGTTCAAATACCTAGGGATGATACCAAGAGGTTGTTAGGAACTGCCCTGCCTGGTTTCAGAAGCTGTAATCCCCTGTGGCTAAGGCTGAGTAAAGGACCTTGGGACCATAAGCCACTTAGAAGACAAAGCTTGTCTTCCTTGTAGGAGCACCACCTCTGCCCCCTTTCTCTTTACCCTGTTTGACCCCAGGTGGATGACTGGTTAGCCATTGTCATGTAACATTCCTCAAAAGAGGGGTGACTTAAGACAGGCATGGTCATGAAGGGACCCTCAGGGACCGACTTGGGGGGGGCTATAGAAAAAGGGCTTTGACATAGCCTGAGTCCTCATTCTGTCTGCAAGAAGTCTCCTGATCTCTTGGCTGCCTTACTTCCCCTGCCTGACTTAAGCCTGAAACAGTGCTGGAGGTGGGTGCGCCCTGTGCTGGAAAGGGCAGGTTCCCTAGGGCAATCAGGCCTAAGAAAGAATGCATAAAGTCCTGTGAAACCTACTTTGCTAATACCCTCAATTTAAATGATAAGGGTCCAAGCAGGAAGCAAGTTTGTTCCCCAAAGTTGTATGGCCCTTTAACTATCTGCCCCTGACTCAGAATAAGCCCTCAGAGTTCTTTGAATGTTATCTATTGTTTAATCATTTCTGCCTGACAATGATTGATGGGCTTTACATATACACCCTGTGTTCCTGTGCAAATTGAACCCAGTAAAAGCCTGTCAAGGCAAGGGTCGAGGTGCTCTCCCCTGGAGAGACAAGCTGCGCTGTCCCTTTTCCTCCACAGGACTCAGTAGTCCGTGTGAATTTGTCTCAACTCATCCATAATGCTGCGGACCCCAGCAGTGGGGATCCGCATCAAGAGGTCAGTGAATAAATAAGCAACAGGCATGAACCCAATAAACAACAGTTGCACCCAATCAGGAAATACAAAGCAAACTTGGAGGAGCATTAGATTGCCTAGTAATAGCAAATTTAAAAAGTGAAGATTAAAATCTTAATGTGATATCTTTACCTTTTAGTTACAAAAGTGGCAAAATTAAGAGAAAGCCTTGTGAAGGTTAGACTAGGGAATAATTACATGTATTATGCCTAGCGTCATTATAAACAAGCTGTTTAAGTGTAGTCTGGTGATAAGAGCAGGAATCTCAAAACTGCAAATTCTTCCAAAGAAACTTTTAGGAGAAAACTTTACTTAAGGTAGAATATATAGTGACTTCTTTCTTGTTGTCATTTAGTTTTTATTTCATATAGTGACTTAATGATAAAAGTGTGAATAACTTAAATCTCCTTCAGTTCAGAAATGATTATACATGCTATAGTATGTCAATAATGTGAAATCCTGTATAATTATTGAAAATGGGAGATTATTCAAAAGACAAATAACAAGTTAAGGAGAAGTATTGATATGTGGAACTCAGAAGACATGCAAAGGGTTAATCTCCCTAATTAACAAAGAGCTAAACTGGAAAAAGACCAAAAACTCAGTAGAAAAGTGGGCAAACTACCTGAACAGACAGTTCACAGAAGAGGAAATATAAATGACTCTTTGTAAAAGGTGAAAAGAAATGCCAATTAAAGTTCCTTCTGATGATGGACTGTTACTTGGTGTGGGGCCCAATAGAGGACAGTGAGTCAGTCTCCCATCAAAATTGCAGTGCATTTACCGTTTGACCCAGTCGTCCCACTTCAGAGGGTGTATCCTGCGGTTGTACTTGGCACAGGTACACAATTTGTGCACAATGAACACAGAAGGACATCCACTGCAGTGTCTATAATAGCAGAAGATTGGAAACAACCCCGCTGCCCCTTAATAGGGGACTGGTTGAATGATTTTTTTTGTGCATCCATACAATGTGGCAGTGTACAGTGCTGTAATAACAACTGAGGAAGTTCTCTAAATACTAATAGGGAAAGATCATCTAGATATATTAAGTTAAAAAAGAAAAAGAACAGTCTGGTGTGCAGGTTTTGGATAAAACAAATGGGTGGAGAACTAGAGTACCTACTCGTATTTGCTTGTATTTGTAAAAAAGAATGCTGAAAGAATACTTTGAATCAGGGATTGGCCCTTTTATTTTCCTGTAAAGGGCCAGCTAGTAAATATTTTCACCTTTACAGAACAGCCAGCCCTAATCATTTAACTCTGCCATTGTAGTAGGGAAGCAGTCATAGGTAATGGAAAAACCAGCCAGACTGTGTAATAAAACTTTATTTACAAAAACAGGTGGTACCCCATGCAGAGCTTGCCAGCTGTTGCTCTAAATTAATAAAAATCAGTTGCCTTGTAGAGAAGGGGAAGTTTGGTTAGGAATTTGGTGTATGGAAGAAAAAAGTGAGAGAAAGACTCCACTTTACATATTTTTTCATTTTTGATCCATGTGAATATATTAACTATTTTTACTGCTAAGTATAATTACTAGAAAAGTTCCATGAAATATGTGCAGTAGAATACAAAAGTGTACACATTAAATTATTATAGCTATATATAAAATATAAACATGGATAATATATTAGAAACCAAGAAATGATGGGTATTGTTATGATGGGGGCTAGCCCATTAGCATAATACTTTTATAAGAATAAAAATGACTTGATTGAGATATTGATATGAAAGAAACCTGCTAAATGAAAAGTTAACTGCCTTCTTCAGAATTTTTATTTGTTTTATAACATGTCCAGAACTGTCTTTTTTACAGTTACTCATATTTGTAATTATTCTTTGGAAGGTCTTAATTACAGAGCACGGTGACCTGGGTAATAGCAGATTTTTAGATCCAAGAAACAAAATTTCCTTTAAGTTTGATCACTTACGGAAAGAAGCAAGTGACCCCCAGCCAGAGGAAGCAGAGGGAGGCCTGAAGTCCTGGAGAGAGTCCTGCGACAGCGCGCTGCGGGCCTACGTGAAGGACCACTACTCCAGCGGCTTCTGTACCGTTGAGTATCTGCGTGCTGCGCTCTGAGGGCGCTTTGTTTCTCTCACTTACCCTCCTTCGGCCAGCCGAACAGCACTTCTTTCTTAGTTACAGTCTCCTCTGCATTTTAGTCCCTGAACAGTTTTTGAAAAAGGTAGAAATGGAAAATTTTATATGGCACATTGTTTTGTTAAATCCCAATGCATAACAATTTTAAATCTGTGTATTCTATTTCATATTTCATCAGAAATTACCTTACTCCCTTCCCCCAAAAAAACAACAAAAATCACTAAAGTTCTTTTAGCTTAGACATGGAAGAAATTAAATTAAGAGTGTCAGTAGAGCTATTGGCCACATTTATGGCTTTTTGTTACAAGTATCTTTACTCAAAGCTACTTGTACTTGTGTTGTACTTGCACGTAGATGCTTCATTGGACAATCAGAACTATTTGAACTAAATTTTTTTGAGAAGTCAAGAGTAATTTGACTTCCTTTTACCACCTCTTAGATACAAGTAAATAAAATAAATAAGGCTATGTCATGATTTTTCCTTTGTAAAATTGCAGCATATTATTAAGAAAAGTGTCAGAATATTTTAAATATGTAGTGATAATGAGTTCATTGGCAATGAAGAATATTATTTATTTAAAAAAAGAAACATCCCTGGCTGGTGTTGCTCAGTGGATTGAGCGTCAGCCTGTGAACCAAGGAGTTGCTGGTCCATTCCCAGTCAGGACCCATGCCTGGATTGTGGGCCAGGTCCCCAGTAGGGGGCGAGCAAGAGGCAGCCACACGATGTTTCTCTCCCTCCTTTCCCCGCCTCTAAAAATAATTAAATAAATATTTTAAAATTTTGTAAAAAAGAAATATTTTTAAAAAAGAGTGTTGTTTAATAGCACTTACTTTGAAGCTATACTAACTGGTTTGAATCCTACCCCTGCCACTTAACTAGTAGTGTGACCTTGTGCTAATTATTTAACATCTCTGCCTCAATTGCTTCATCTGTAAAATGGAAATAATAGTTCTTACCTCATAGAATTGTGAGAATTGAATGAGTTAATGATGCATATAAAGTGCTTGGAAAGTGCCTGGCACAAAGTAAGCTCTGCATGAATGTTGGATATCGTTATTATATGTTTGTTTGTTTTGTTTTATCATGTGCTAACCGTATTCAAAGTTTGTCACTACCCATTCTTAACTGAGAGCTGTCACACCAAATAACCCTGTTTCTTCTCTTAGCTAATAAATGAGTAGCAGAGAGTCATGAGATTGTTGTAACAGTGTCTGCTGTCCCCAGGCGTCTTAGATCCTCAGCTGTTCTGTTTTGCAGTTCTTAATTTCATCTCAGTATTCTCTGATATTTTTTATATACTGTTTCAAACCTTTCCCCTTGTCCTTAAACAGGAATCGAATCCCCCACATTTTAAACAGGATGGAGATTGACATGAAATCTTTTTTTCCCCACACTCAGAAACTTTCCTTTTCTTCCCTTGTATCTGAGGGAGAAGGATCCTTATTCTTGATTTCTTTTGTTTTTCCTTTTTTTTATTCTTGATTTTATACTATCCTATCTCCTTCAAAATGTCTTTTTGTGACTTTTTCTCTTCTGATGTATTTCTCTTTACTTCGAAATGTTTTTATTTCTCCTGTCCTTAAAGGGGAGGAAAACTTTTCCTTAGTCCTAATAATTCCCATAAGTTACTTTTCATCCTACCATGCCTGCTCTCTCCCTCCGTCCCCCAACACACACCACCAAACTAGGGAACATTCGGCTTCTACTAGTATCATTTCCTCATTGCCTATCTGCTTTTTAACCCTGTAGGTTTTGGCTTTAGTCTCTGTCCCACAAACTGCTCTCTGAGGTTACTAATGGTTGCTGAATTGCCTGACCCAGTGTCCCCTTTTTTGGTCCTTGACTTCTGTATGGCATTTCACACCGAGGCCAACCAGCTACTTCTAGAAATTATCTTTTGCTTAGACTGCTGTCTCGGCACCTTCCTCTGTCTCTGTTTATTTCTTCTCTCCTATTTTTGTAAATGTAGATATGCCCCATCACTGTGTTTCTCTCTCTTGAAAACTCAGTTTATTTAATGTAGGGAAAGTAACAATTTGGTGTCAGGAAAGAATTGGGTTTAGGTTCTACTTTTAGTACTTACTTTCTGAATAACCTTGAGCAAGAAGCAGCTCTCTAAACTTCCATTTTATCTGTAGATGATGACAGTGTATTCCATCAGATTTATTAGAGCAAGGGAAAATACATGTGAAAATATTTTGTGGACTGTAAAATATTGTTTTTTGTTTGTTTATTGACTGATCAATTTTTAGAGAGAGAGAGAGAGAGAGACAGTGATTTGTTGTTCTACTTGCGTATGCATTCATTGGTTGCTTCTTGTATGTGCCTTGATGGGGGATGGAACCAATGACCTTGGTATATCAGGACAGTGCTCTAACCAACTGAGCTACCCCAGGGCTGTTTACTCATCTTTCATTCCCAGTCTGTGCTTATCAGAATCTCATCCATCTTACGAGGCCCAGCACCTCCCATGTACCCTAAACCAGCAGCAGCATTTCCCTCGGTATTCACTGTACCACTGTCTCCTCTAGAACTAATATGTTCTGCTTTGTGTGCATATCCCATGAATTCTTTTGAGTTTTCAGCTCATCCTGTCTGGTTCTTTGTCTCCCCAAGAGATTTAGTGATTTAGCACACTGCTTTTATATAACATTTGTTGTTTAGATCAAATATGTTTTCAGAGTCTAACCATGTTTTTTTAACAATAGGTTTATGCTAAAACTATAGATGGGCAACAGACCATTATTGCATGCATTGAAAGCCACCAGTTTCAGCCTAAAAACTTCTGGTAAGAAAGTAGATGTTCTCTTCTATTTGTATCTAATTTGTATTGGAAAGGAACCAAACGAGTAGTTGAGACATGATTTTTAATCTAACTAGCTGGGGGGTAAGTTAATTGCCTAAGAGGAGTCAGCTTCCTATCTCCAAAATGAGGGATTTAGACATGATTATTTAGATTCCTTCCACCGCTAACATTTATAATTGTTTTTAAAAGTACTCTTACATTGAGTGAGAATAAGTGATTGATAAAGTGCACAGTTGTGAGTTTTACTTTGATTTGGTTAGTACTTTAGTTAGTTAATTGCATAACTCAGCAGCTCATCCATCTGTTTGTGGAAAGCCTCCCATGAGGAGAGTAGGCATGGGTTTCTGCACCAGTGTCAAAAAATGAAAGTCAGAATAACTTGGAAAAGGCTTATGATTAGGGCACTTGTATACAAACTTATATTTGAGTGGACAGAGCATTGGATTTGTTAGACTGGAAATGACTTATTTCTCTTTCCTCTTTCTCAACTTACCTGCCTCAGCAGGAAGTCACCCTTTCCTTGTGCTTGTTGCCATTCTGCAGTGATGTGTGTGTGTGTCTTTTACTAGGAACGGTCGCTGGAGATCCGAATGGAAGTTCACCCTCACGCCACCTACAGCCCAAGTGGTTGGAGTACTTAAGATTCAGGTAAGATTCCAGCATGTTAATAGGCCATTTTAAAACATCACATCTTAACAAACATGCCAGTTGGGATTTGTTCAGTTATGAGACATAAGGAACTGCTCCATGTAGATGCAAAGAGAGATCATTGGTAGTGAATAGAAATAGAAGCCTCCTTCCTGAGGAAGTAAAGAGCCCTTCTGGCTTGATAACGGATAGTCATGTGGACTGTACTGCTTGCTTGTTATTTTCCTCTTTCAAAGATAACCTAAGATCTTCCCAGGAATGATCAAATAACAGTCCTGGGAAATAAAATAAATAATTATTAAGAAGTAACTATATAGCAGCTACTGTAACTTAAGGTCTTTCGTGTATGTTATCTCATTAATTGTGTACATATAATATATTTAAAACTTAACCCTTGGGCCCTAGCTGGTGTGGCTTAGTAGATTGAGCACCGGCCTGTGAACTTAAAGGTCACCAGTTCTATTCCCGGTCAGGGAACATGCCTGGGTTGCGGGCCAGGTCCCCAGAAGGGGGCGTGTGAGAGGCAACTGTTTCTCTTTCTCTCCCTCTCTGTCTCCTTTCCTTCCTCTCTCTCTAAAAACAAATAAATAAAGTCTTTACTTAAAAAAAAAAAAAAAAAAAAAAAAAAAAACTTTTGGGTCTGAAGAAAGCTACATGACTACATGAATGGGGTGTTTTTGTTTATTTTATAGTAGTGAAAGTCTAGTAAATAAAACAGGGACTAGAGAGAACAGCCAAGAGTTCTCACATTATGAAATACAAGTAACCAGATTTCTAATGCTGGTGTCAGGACAGACGGGCGGGGGGGATGAGGAGCTTGTTCACTCATTCGATGCCTATCTAATTGACTTCTGGTTTCCTAGCAGAGGTCTGACTTTGAAAATTCAGGGTGATTTAATGCTTCCGCCCAACTAATTCTAATACCAGATTAAATAGTTACTGATAACCGAGAAGATCAGTACCTAATTATACCTCTGTTGTGCTGTCTTGCTTTAATGGCAGTTAGCAACAGTGACCTTTTTAAATGGTACAATTTAATCAAAGCACATAGTAAATGTGGTCTGTGCTCATACGGATAGCTTGGTGCTATACCAGTAGTGCAGCAGTCTCTCTGGGAGCTCTTCCCAGCCACTGGGACACGCCCACCTTAGATGAGGCGAGCTGGAAGTGGTACGTTCGCAGTCCTGGAGCGGTCCTCAGTGCCACACAAGAGTTAGTAGATAGATAAGTATGCCAGCTTCCTCACCCCTCCGGCGGGACATCTCTGAAGCATATTCTGTTCAGTCTTCCAGAGTCGAGTGCCCACAGCTGTAACCTGCTCTTCAGTGCAGCTCTCTTCCCTTCCGAGACTCACTTCCTCAGTCCTTGCTAGTGCTTCTTGAGATTACCTCCCAAATAAACTGCTTTCTGTCAAATCTTTATCTTGGGGTCTGCTTCTGGGGGCCAACCTAAGACAGCATAGCGTTCTGTTTCTGCTCCCCGCACGGATGAGTAGCCTAGTGCCTCTAGACATCTTGTGACTGCGGCATCAGCATTAACCTGGGAGCTTACTATGAATTTATGTAAGTGAGTTTACCTTCCTTCTAGAAGGATACAGTTACTTACGTTTCAGCTTTGCCAATGTAAAGCTATAAATTAGGAGCACACATCGCAAAAGATGAGTTTGTTGTTGTTTTTAAGATTTTATTTATTTTCAGAGAGAGGGGAAGGGAGGGAGAGAAATGTCAGTGTGTGGTTGCCTCTCATGCACCGCCCCCCCATTGGGGACCTGGCCCACAACCCAGGCATGTGCCCTGACTGGGAATCAAACCGGCGACCTCCTGGTTTGCAGGCCAACACTTAATCCACTGAGCCACGCCAGCCAGGGTGGGTGATAGTTTCTGATAAGACTTTTATAACAGGGCCTGGTACCCATACCTCATTTAAACCTTTTAACCACAGATTGTCTGATCACGCTTTCTGAAAAGGCTTACTTCAGTTTACATATTCTTTTAAAAATGAGTGCGAGGATTATGTGGAAAAGTCACTAAGGTATATAGCCTTTGGGGTGTTTTGTAAGCAAAGGGGTAGTTCTAGGAGAGCAACAACTTCTGAGGAATTATGTTGGTGATAGTCCATGCTGAGATTTTTGTTAGCGCATGAGACCTAAAAAAGGTTTTGTCGCTTTCGGCAGCTGGGGAAATCCCAGCCAGGCCGTGGATGTCGGATTTCACCGTCTTCCTGGCTCTCTATAGCTCCCCAAGCCCCTCAGTACAGTGGTTTGACAAACCCCTTCACAAAAAAAGAAAAATTTTATTTTGAAACAGGTAGAATTTAAGCTAAATTTATCATTAGTGTGCTAGGTAATGAAACTGATGTTTTTGAAATTTTTCCATTGAGTTCATAAACAGGGAGACTTACTGTCCTTCCCTGTATTCCTGTCCATGACCTACCTCTTCAGAAGCATGATAGAAGTTCAGAGCAATTGCATAATCTTTATTCTGGGACAAAAAAAGATGTTTCCTGCATACCTCCTTCCTTCAGATGGGTTCTGAGATACGTCTCAAACGTAATCAAATGAAACTAGTGCGTGGGTGGGACCCACCTGTGTTTTTAACATCCTCATTCTTGTCTGTTGGAATTTTAGACTTTACGTCATCATTACTTAGCCCAGTCTTTTTTGCCCAAATCGTGGCTGTTCTGAGTTTTGTGTGTAAATTTTATAGGCATTTATCAGCTCCCTGCTTTCTTGATGTAGTCTTAAATTGTCTTTTCCCCTTTAACCTCTTTTAGAAAACCTCGAGATGAAAGTTTAAGGGTTCAATAGGGTACGGGAAGCTTCCCTTGCCCTTCTGGACTGTCAGTTACTTGTCCCCGTTAAGGAGGGTACCTGCTTTGAGCCCTTGGATATGCTATATAGTGGGTTCCGGTTGCCCAGGAAGCCCTTTTGTTTCTAATAGGATCACGGTTTCTGCCTAGATGTGGTTTGACTCCTTCCATCCCCTTCTAAGGAAAGCTTAGAAAAGCTCCTCCCTCCTGAGACACTTCTTCCTGGATCGGAGTTTCTGACTTTGGACAGAACATAGCACTGGGGGGTATTATGCATGTTGGGTAAGGTTTTAGATCTAGAATTTGACCTAGTTCAGATTCTAGCTCCTCCTCCCACTAGATATGTGAACATGGGGGAGTTATTAGACTGCTTGGAGCCTCAGTTTCCAAATCTGTAAAATAGGATTAACAGTGGCTCCTATCTCAGAATTTTTGTAAAGATTGCATGAGATAACATTAAGTAAAATGTACTGTGTGTTGCTATTGTGTAGTGCCTAGCGCAGAGTAGTGGCTCAGTGAATAACAGCTGTGGTTTTTGCTCCTTTCTTCTCCTTTTCTGCTTTATCTCTGAATACATTCCTTTGGGGCTTTTTTTTTTCCCTTCAAATATCTGCTGGTAGTGGGGACTAGAGAAGGAACCAGGCATTACCTGGACCACTATTCTGGCATTATGCCTTCAGTTTCGGTTCCCTCCCCTTTATCCTGTTCATAACAAGTATAAGCTTTCTAAAACGCTCCCTCTTCCTGGGTCCCCATCACGCACCATAGGTTAATGTCTGAATTCTTTAACATGGTCTCTAAGATGGGTTGCTCCTCACAGTCTGTCTCCCGCCCACCTCGCAGCAGTGTCTCCTGCCACACTCCCCTCTCCACCATCCTCATCTGCAGTCAGTTCTTCATTCTTCCCTTATCTAAACGGTTGTGCTCCATTCGCTTGTACTTTTTTATATCCCTTTGCTGGATACCCTTCTCTACCTTGTCCACTGGGTGACAGCTCCTGTTTCCGAGACCCTGTGCACTGAACAAAGGGTTATTACCATCTTATCCTAGATGGCCAGTTGGTAGCCATGTTAAAATGACTGAGCCTGTCCTGTAAGTTGCCAAAACATCCTGAGCCTTACATGTCATTGATTGGTTAGTCTGTCTTGTGCAGCCCTCCTTCTTGCTAATTGTTTTCATAATTGTAGCACCCCACGTTACCTTAAATCCTTAGAACTGCTTTTGTCCTACATATTTTGTAGTCCAATTTACCAATAGAATATTTCTTTTTCAATCCGGTCTGGACCCATCAATTAAGATTTTCCTGCACTTGGTCAAATCTACTTACCAATATTGATGATCCTATATATGGAAAGATGTGTAAGGGATTGGGACGCATTAAAATTCCTTGGTTTCCAAAGAGAAAAACAAATGTTAAATGATTTTATTTTATTTATTTGGGGGGGTGTCAAACCAATTTACTGAGGGTTGAAGGGCCAGGAGGACAAGATCTGATATGCTCGGTCTGGCCGAGATCTCTCCAGCTTCACAGCTGCCGAAAACTAATGATTTCATTTTAATACTGTTAGGAGTGGGATCTTAGCCCTGGCCAGTGTGGCTCAGTTGGTTGGAGTGTCATCCCGTAAACCGAAAGCTCACACGTTCAATTCTGGCCAGGGCACAGGCCTAGGTTACCGGTTAGCTCCCGGGTCAGGCCACATATGAGAGGCAACCAGTCAATGTTTCTCTCTCATATCTGTGTCTGTCTTCCTCTCTCTCTCCCTCCTTCCCCCTCTCTAAAATCAATAAGCATGTCCTCAGGTGAAGATTAAAAAGAATGGAATCTTATTTAAGATCTTTGGATCACAATGCCTAGTACAGTGCCTGGAATTCAATAAGGCATAATAAATGTTTGTTGAATTTAATAATCATTTTGCCCTGGCCGTGGCCGGGTAGTTCAGTTGGTTAGAGTGTCATTCCAATACACCAAGGTTGTGGGTTCAATCCCCGGTCAGGGCACATACAAGAAGCAACCAATGAGTGCATAGACAAGAGGAGCAACGATCAGATTTCTCTCTCTCTCTCTCTCTCTCTCTCTCAAATCAATTTTTTAAAAAATCAGTTTTCCTGCTAAGAAAAGAGAATTCTCAACTTTGAGTGTTCTGTGCCTTTTAACCACATTGTAAATTACCATTGGTCATATTATTTGTTCGGTTGGTAAAGATTGGAAATGGCTTAAGGTGTGGATTTGTGCCCTAAGCAGTAGGTTTCTACAGGACCTGCACATAAACCCCCTCCAATGTTCTCTCACACAGGTACACTATTACGAAGATGGCAATGTTCAGTTGGTTAGTCATAAAGATGTACAGGATTCAGTGACTGTTTCGGTGAGTGGTAAATGTTTGATGTCTGCCTCATTTGTGTCTTGTTTCTCTTTTAAAAATTAGTTCTGATCCTGGGGACTGATTCTGCCGTTAGAAATTCAGTTCATTCCCAGTGCTTTGATTTTGGTAGTTTATAAGAGCATATAACCAACCAGCTGTATTAGTTCAAAGTCTTTGACTCAGAGTAGTGGACTTGGAGAATTCAGACCTTCTTCTTTCTCTTTCTCAGTTGTGAGACTTGCTCAAGGGCAGCAATGTCATCAGTCAGTGACGACCGGGAGGAAGGGAAGCTTACCAAACTAAGTCCTGGTGGGCTGCGTTCATATTATTAGGCTTTTTTAGGAGTATTCAATCAAAAGTATTGTGTTCTATATCTGGAAAGAAGGGACATGATTTTTCTTGTATTCTCAGTACTTTTTTATATTCACAGAAGTTACTGAGCACTCTCCTGTAGCTGCAGGTCGTGCTTTCTGTCAGTATTTCCCGTATTAGAAATGAAGAACCATGTGTGGGGCCAGGTGGCTACTGGATTTGTCAGGGTGGTCACTTCGTAAGGTGTGTGAAGGTCTCATCGCTGTGTTGTGCCCCTGAGACTAATATAATACTGCATGTCAACTGCAACTGAACATTTTTTTAAATAAAGAAAAAATTTTTAACACACAAAAAAGAAATTAAAGCTGAGAAATGTTAAAAAGTAACAATAACAAATCCGCTAGTTATTAACCTAAATAACATTTTCATGAAAAACAATTGTATTTTTCAAACCAAAAATAACTAATGAAAAGAATGGCAGTGATTTGCATTTTCACAAACTGTGCAATGTCTAGCTTAATAAAAGAACTGAATCCTCGTGTGTTTCACACATTCCACTGGCCTCAGAGTGATTAGATGTGGCTTCTATGAAACTGCATTGTGTGTGCACAAGAGTGACAGTGAAAAAGACAAGTAACTTTCTATGAGTAACTGTTCTAGTTTTGACTACCCGAAAGAATCCTGAGACTGCCGCTCCGCGCATTAAATCTTACCCTCCTGTCTTTAATTCTGTTGTACTGATTGGTGAAATAAGAGAGAGGTTCAATTCATTTTCTACCTGTATCGTGTAAAAGCAACATGTGATTGGTTGGTTTAGCATCTTAAGTAGCAGGTAGAGGACTATATGACCTTAACACATATGTGACTGATATGTCCACCCGCGTTGTTTATATGAGGTCTTGTGATGTCTTCCGGGCATGCTGTGATAGATTGGAAAGGGCAAAGACTGGGACTCGGAGCCCATCGTTATCATGCAGAAGTATATAATTTTGCTCAAGTCACTTAAGAGGATTCTGTTTTCTTCTGTGAAGAATGTAAATGATAACAGAGCTTCCCAGGATTGTGAGAATCAAAGATGATAATGTGCATGGAACACTTGATAAACTATGAACTGTACACGTGTTGGTTAAGATGAACTTCTGTTTTTATTCACTGCTTCCACATTTTAAAAAATCCACATTTTTCCCTCCACTAGAATGAAGGCCAAACTGCTAAGGAGTTTATTAAAATCATAGAGCATGCGGAGAATGAATATCAGGTAAGAAGATTCGGAACTGATTTTGTAGGTCTACTGCCTAATTGTTTTGCTGTTGACATATTTTGTTAGACTCCTCTCTGTCATTTTAACATAAACATATGTGTTCATTGTTACTAAGTACAGAGAATCTGCAGACCCTGCAACTTGACATTGTGCTTCCAGTCAAGGTTTTGACATTGAAAGGGGCTGGGGCCCTAGTTTAAGAAATTAGAAATACAGGTGGGCTTCTGAACCCATTTCAGAGATTGGAGAGGAGCTCAGTAGCAGTACATCCTGTCTGTCTTTTGGGGGCTTAGCCATGTCCTTTGACCGCAGTTACTTTCCTATTTACAGTTGTCCCCTTTCCAGTCAAGTAACTTATCTTTAATTATCTATTGCAGACAGCAATTAGTGAAAATTATCAAACAATGTCAGACACCACATTCAAGGCCTTGCGCCGGCAGCTTCCAGTTACCCGCACCAAAATCGACTGGAACAAGATACTCAGCTACAAGATTGGCAAAGAAATGCAGAATGCTTAGAGGCTGAATATAGGATTCTTCAGTATGTGGAAAGGTTTCAGTGTATGGTCATATGGTAAATAAGTGATTTATAAACAAGAGTGATATTTTGCTAGGGCTTTCAAAGTTAACAGGTTTTCTAGCCCCATGGAATACTGTTGAACCTATAGCATTGTCTTGATGCTTTCGTGTTCTCTGCCTTGTAATTTTCTGTTTTCACTATATGTATTTGTAAATCTTTTTTTTTTTTTTTTTTAATTCTGCCACATTTAATGATGGAGGAAGGGATCTATCCTGGAGTCATTTACTGTTTAGAAAATTTTCGTAGCCATGAAGCCCTGTTGCTGATGTAGACAGGTAACAAGTTCAGTGCTGTTCTACCCCAGCCTTCCAAACACTCCTAATACTTCCTCGGTCTTTCCTGATCCACCAAGAGCTAGAGGCTATGCGACCAGCAGTAGCCGAGTGGAAGACACAGGCATCCTCCCCCTCCGACTGCTTTGATCGTCATCTATAGCATTGCATCACTGTAGTTTTCCAAAGTTCGGACTGGGGCTTTTCAGGTCCTTCTGTTGGGCAAAGGAGGTTTTCTGGAAATTCCATCATAGCCAGCTTCTCTGGGGAAGTTGTTTTTAAATCCAAAGACTTGAACCACATTCCCTGCACACGAGTGTGTTTGCTTTTTCTCCCCTCTCTCATTGTCTCCTTCCCATCTAGTACCATTATAGCTGTAGACATCTGCATTTTTAGCAGAGTTTTACCCATTTATTATTATTTTTTTAATATTCAAGAACTGCTGACATACGAGGGACTTGAAAAATGCAGATGAAGAAACAATAGGTATCTTATGCTTTAATACATTGTGGCAGGATTGTACTGTAAGCAAATGAATCAAACAGCTATGTAAATCACAAGCAAAACCTAAAAATGAACCAAAGTGAAAAGGGTAACTTCCAGGCAGTATCTTTCTATTGTAACCTATTATTTAAGGGAATACTAGTGATTTGTTCTAAATAGGATGTAAAACTTGTTCCAAATTACTTTTCCTCAGTCCTGCCTGCCAACAACTTAACTGTGATATAGCACCCTTCCTTCCCAGGTGTATTGGCAGGTGTACCTGTGATCTCAGAATACACAGGTGACATAGATATGACATGACAGCTGAAATGGTGGACTCATTGACATTGTTTACACTTCTATGACCAGGCCTTAAGGGAAGGTCAGTTTTTTAAAAACCAAGTAGTGTCTTCCTACCTATCTCCATATACATGTCAAAAAAGAAGGGTGTTTGTGCTTCAGCTTTGTTTTTACTCAGTAATATAGTCAAGCAAGAGTTTGTTTCCAAGTGACCTATTGAGCTGTGTAAGCATTTTTGTTTATTTCAAATAAAATACAATTGTATTATTTGTTATTCATGCTCTCCATTCATACCACACTATCCTCTGTATCAGGTAGTCCAGTAGAAATATACCTGTTTTGTTCTTAAATGGTCTGAGTCTCCTTTTTGACCCATCCATTCAGCCTTGGTTCTCAAGTTAAGATGTGGAACTAACTGTATTTGAAGAGAATGTTCAGGATTTCTGAAATTGGATCCTACCTTCAGGATCTATACTATACTAGATACAGTGACTATTCCAAGACTTGCAAAGAATAGGTCCCTATGGATCACACTGCTCTTCCTTCACTCAGCCCTGGCCAGGTAGTTCGGTTGGTAGAGTGTCATCCCGGTATGCCAAAGGTTGCGCGTTTATTCACCCAGTGAAGGCACATACAAGAATCAATCAGTGCGTGCATAAATAAGTGGAACAACACATCGAGGTTTCCCTCTCTTTCTCTAAAAAATCAAAGTGAGAAAAGAAAGCAGGTTCTCAGTGTGGTGGCTGCCGCTAAGCAGGAAATAGAAATGGAAGAATCCCTGTACCTCCAACTTGGATAATATTTCCCACTGACTTAACTCTATGTGCTGCTTGTCTTCCACACAAATCTGACTTAGCTAGACGTGCGGGGAAGGCTTCTATCCTGGTCACCAACAGAGAGCCAGAGGGGCTGCAGTGCTTCTCCCTCCATCCAAGGAAATTCCCCCCTTTTGAGGGACATTTAACTGTGTTACACTCTGTACTTGTAGTACAAACAGATCCAAACATTCTGGCCTTTGCCTTTAACTTACAGTGTACCCCCAGGCTATCCCATGGATTTCCTTAGTCCCTACAGACTTGTAAGAACTTACTGTTTTGGCCATTAAAGCCCTCGGTTACTTATAGAATTAGGAGAAAGTAAACCCTCCTTGCCAAGTCGTACAGAGACCTGACTTCCTCAGCCTCCTTCTGGAGAATATGTGCTTGAATGATGTCTGTTTTGTCACATGCTGCTGAAGTCAACCCAGATGAAAAGGAGTCTTCTGTGAGGCCCCACTCCTGTATTTGGGTTTGAAATTACACTGCTAAAGACTTCCATCCGAGCCCAGGCGGCTGTGCTGTTAGTTGCCTAGGTCCTGTACCCGTTGTCTATTTTACAATCTAGAACTTTGATGCTGGGCTCATAGGTTTGTGAGGTAGTTGGCAAACCTTGGCACATTCTCTCCAAACTCACAAAAGACTGATGCACAACTGAATGCTAATTTATGATTTTGTAATCCTATCGAGCTATCAAGCACTCACTGTGTGGGAGATCAAAGACAGAAAGGAAGATTGGTAAACACAACAAAAGTGCATGGTTCATCAAGACAAGCTGAGCCAACTACAATTCTCCCTTGAACAGACAGGATATACATAAAAAGAGGATCCACGACTGAGGGCAGAAATCAGCCTCACACTTCTTCAAATCCAACATCTCCAAAAGCATTCTGATATGTATATGAGTGTACAGTCATCATTATTCACAGTAGTTATGGTCTATACGATTGCCACCAAACGAAGAATTAGCCAACTGCCTAGAGTGAGGGGAACCCCGTCCCCGTCCTCCCCAGAGGGGAGTCCTTCTGGTCAAGGGTAACAAGCTGTCCCAGACATAAGGGGCTGGCTATCCCCTCTAAATGGAGAATGCCCTGAAGCCTTCTCCAGAAGGGCTTTTATTGAGATCTGTATGTGTCGGGGTATACAGCATACCTGCATAGCTCATCAATCAATGTCAAAGGGCTATTGTTACAGAAAATAGACAGGATTTACAGATAACAACTGAAGAAACAGAAATCTGCCTCAGGTCAGGGTCTGCTAGACATACTTATGTCAGAGGGTCCTTAAGGCATGCTTCATGAGATAAGGAGTTCACTCCTTATGCTTTGAACTTAAAAACATCTGGTTTATACCAACAGGGCTATACAAAGCAAAGCAAGCTTCAAAGGGTACAATGCATTCTTCAGGCCTGATGTTCCATGGGAATGCTCAGTGCTAGCCTTGGGTCACGCCTGCCTCCTGCATTCCCGAAAACCGGTCAAGGCTTACAGGCCTCTTTCAAGGCCTGGCTTGCGAGGGACTCCAGTCTCCGATACCACACAAAGTGGTCCCCAACACTAGGGGAAATACAAGGTGAGATTCCTGTGAGCTTCTGGTCACTACAATTTTGTTAGCTGATCAATACACAAATATCGAACATCCACTGTTTATTCGTTGGTGTTGGACTCTTGGCCAACAGTACTATAATTCATACCCGAGGTTTATCTCAAGGAATTTTCTCTACAGGGCATGTCACAGCCTTCTTTTGCTTAGATACAGCAAGCACGTCAGCAGTAGGCTTGGGGCCATTTTTGGCTATGAAGTCACCAACAAAAAGGACAGAAATGTCAAAAATGTGACCGCAAAATAGCTCACAAAAAGGGCATGTGTTTATCATACGAGCTGAAACAAGAAAGAACATCACCTTTGTTCCTCCTCACCTGGAACAGGCACAGTGGGCAAGTCATTTTTTTTTCCTGCTCTGGACAGGTCCATGAATGATTGCAAAAGTACTGCTGGTATTGATTTTGAGGTTACTGGTAAGTTTTAGTGAGTAGGTGAATTTGTAAATACACAATTCATAAATAATACCCACCACAGCCTCTCCTTTCATCCATGTTAGACTGACTTCAGCATTTCAGTTTATGGGCTGTTTCTAGTTGCCTCTGGGATTACAGTCTAGTTGGAGCACAAAGCTGGAGAACGTTCAATGCTGAATTGTTGAACCCAAGTTAACCATGGATTACTGAAAAAATACAGGGCTTTTCATCTTCAAAGTAGGTATCTTGTAAAGCTACAAAATTTATTGCAGTAACATCACTGGCCAAAGCTCACTACGAGATGGCCTTCAGTACTATTTGGACCCATACTAAAATCAACCTTATTGCCTTCAAGTCAGCTTCTTGTACCTGCAGAAGGATTTGGGGAAGGCTTCAAGAGTGAATACACTCTGAATGGCGTTGCTCAGTGAGTTGGGCGGCATCCCACAAACTGCAAATGGAAAGGTTACCCTGTTCGAGTCCCAGGCAGGGCACATGCCTGGGTTGCAAGCCAGGTCCCCGGCTGGGGGCCTACGAGAAGAAACTGATCAATGTTTCTCTCCCTCCCTCTCTGCCTCCCTTCCCATCTCTCTAAAAATGAATAAAATCTTTAAAGAGAGAGAGAGAGAGAGAGAATGAAACCGAAGCTGAATGTGAAAGATGGAAAGGAAGACCATTCCAGCCAGCATGTTTGGAAATAGTTACAACCTCACACGAAGTATTTTTTTCCAGATGAAACCGGTCTAGAGAGATTCCACTGTAAGCGAAGCCACATAACATCACATTTCTGCCTCAGTTTTGACTAGACTATGGCTGTTCATGTTTTGAGGACATTCAGGAAACAAGCCTAACCAGAGAGGAACAAGGCTATGCATCCACTAATGGGGCATCACTGACTTGCTCATCAAAATGCAACAGACGTTCACTTCGGGTAAGGTAGACGGTAGGTTCTTGAAATGGTAACAATGCATTCACTCTATTACTCCCAGGTCTTGCCAGGTATTTGGGTGGAGAAAAAGGTAAAATCCTTGGCTACTTTCCCAGTTTTTTCCTCTAGTTTGGATGATCAATTTTTAAGATAACGTTCTCCCCAGCTCTGCTTACCCCATCCTGTAGCTTTGGTTCCCATTGACTGCATTTCCTCTTGCTAAAGTCTGTCGTTGCTGGCTGCAGTTGGCTCCTGGCCCGGAAAAGGTACAAGGGTAGCCCAGCTGGAGCTCGACCCGGGGTCTGGACCTTCCTCACTAGGTTAAATTGTGTGACCTCCTGAAGGGAATTCCTTTGGAGAGCAACACTACTTTTGATATATTTGTTTAAAAAATTTTTTTTTGTATAACTTTTATTATCTTTGCCCCCTTCTAGTGTGCTTTTGTTATGCCAGAAGACGCAGAGTTGCCGAGACTTGTTGTTTTACGTTTGTTGTGGTAGCCCCGCCCCCTTTGTCTTACTAGTCTTTTTTGAAGCATGCTGGTCTTCTCTTCCTGATACTGACACCGTAGCCTCTTTCTCTCAAAAAGCTAATATTTTGATGATTGGGGCAACCCTTCTACGATAGTAACAAAGAGCAACGAAGGCTGGAGTGCAATTAAGGGTTCAAAATTATGGCTTAAGGGTAGGATCACCAGCCTTTCCAAATAACGAAGCCTGTGTAGCAGAGAAAAGTAATGATTTGTGCTGGCGGGGCCCCTTGTCCTTCCCTCCCACACAAACACACCTTTATCTCGGAGACACTTGGTTCTTTCCCTCAAACTTCTCTGGCCCTTTGCCTTCCTCCCTCGGTCTGAAAGCCCGAGGAGGGAAAATGGGGGAGGGAGGCGTGCCGCTAGCTTCCGCACTGGTTTATGCCCCCGGCAGTCTGGGGGAGGTGCTGCCCGAGCTGCCCTAGTCCTGCAGCCGCCGACCCGGGTCCCAGTCCCTGCCCTTTGCTCTCCGGCTTCGTCCTGAATCTCCGGGCTCTGGCGGGTGGGCGTGGGAGCAGCCCTTGCTCAGGCTCCGCTGACCTCCAGGACTGATCGGGGCCCCAGAAGGTACCCGCCTTCCTAGCCTGGCTGGGAGCCAGGGGAGGGAGACTGGGGCCAGGGGAGGGCCCTGAGGGAGGGGTCAGACTCCTTAGGAAAGAGTTAAATAGGCCGAGAGGGAGGGGATAGGACGGAGACCGTAGGGAAGGCTCAGGTAGGGAGAGGACAGAGAAGGGAAGCCTGGTGGGGATAGGCGACCCTGCAGGGTCAGAAGTCAGAGTTAGGGTATTTACCCCCTGCTGTACCTTCATCCTAGGGCCGCTAACTTCCTGCCGCGGCTCGGAGTTTCAGTTTCATTTCCACGGACCCTCTTGCCTGGGCCGCACCGCCGCCGCGATGCCCAGTAAGTTCAGCGTCCGGCAGCTCCGGGAGACTGGCCAATGCTTCGAGAATTTCCTGCTCGTTCAGGGACTGGACATGGAGACAAATCGCGAGCAGCTGCGGATCATTTATAACCAAAACTTCAAGACCAGGTATGGGCCGGCCCCCTCCCTGGCCCAGAATCGCGGCCCGGCTCGCTGCCACGACCCCCGCAGCGAGGCCACCCTTCCCGCGCGAGCGCGCAGGAACGCAGCTCCCGCAGTGGCTCTGGTCGGTCCGGGGGCAGGGGCGGTGCAGACGTCCCCTCCCGCTTGGTGCCCACGCCCCTCCCGTGTCTGTCGGAGCTAGCCCGCCAAGCTCTGCCCTGGCCGGGATCCTGCACCAAAGTCCCCGCGGAAAGCCTCCTGCGCAGCCCGCTCCCCCAGTGCCCCGGGCGGGGTCCTGCTCTAGGGGATCCATGGGGGGAGGGGCGCGTTGGGGGGGGGGTCCCCGGCGTCGCGCAAGCGCGGGGAAGGTGGTTTCTGGTGGAGGTGGCGAGCAGAGGCGCGGGCTGCACCGGCATTCCCCCGCCCCCTCGTTGAGGGGCTGCTTCTTCCGGGGTCCACTCTCCGTGAGAGCTGAAGAGTACGGGGTAGGAGGGAAAACCTCAGGGGGCTCAGGAAGAAGAAAAGGCATCATCTACTTACGTGCCAACCCCCCATTAGCACCTGTGGCTTCTCCATGGAGACCGAGCACCAGGGCCAGGGCCAATCTCCCGTGGGCAGGCGGGCGGGTGGGTGGCGGGGTGATGCGGGAGTGGGGGGGGGGTGCTGCTTCTACCATGTGGTGGAAGGCTGTTTGGTTCCCTTTTTCTGGTACCATCCAAGTGAAAATCAAAGACCTCTGTGTCCAGCCATAGAATTGTGCTTCAAAATGCCACTATCAACAGGCTGCAGAAAACCAAGAAACAACAGGAATAAATGCAAAGACTTATACGAATAAATACGGGGTTAGGCGTAATAACAGACCTGAAAAAGGCTGGGTTTTGGCAAACTGAAGGCTAGTATGGCTGAAGAAAGAGCGAAAGAAGTGTGGGACTGTGTTAACAGAAGTGTATTTTGGGTGCAGTGATTCCACGTTGACCAGATTACATCTGGGATATTGTTTTCAATAATGAGTGGGACATTTTTAACAGGGACATTTACAGGCTGGAGCAGCAAACCTCTGACGAGGGAGTAAAGATGAGACCTGTTTGTGTTCCCACACTGTGCCTGGCACTGTGGGGAATATATGATGACGGTTACCCAATTCCCAGGGAGCAGTAGCAGCTATGATACGCATACAGTGTACAAGGCAACCCAGTGGTCAAGATGGCATTGACCTTGGCGTTGAAGGATAGAGTTTTAGTATTTGGAGGAGGAAGCAAGGTTTCTAAGTTGATTCATAGTCAATTGTGAGACCCAGTCCAAAGAAACTGAAAAATGTTTGCCTTGAAAAGAGGAAAAATTGACCTTGCAAATTTAAAAAAGAAAAAAGACTGTCGTGATGGAGAGAATTATGTTTCTGTGTCATTCCATAAGGCAAATCGAGGTTCACTTAGCTCACCCCCCTCAACTCCCTACTCCAGGTGGAGATTTCTGGTCTAATTGGACATATGTTTTAAACCCAGGCTGGAATGCTGTGACGTCAGCCCTCATCCTCCCAAGGGAGATTCTTTGCTTCTTCCCCTGGGCTCTCATAGCTCATTCTTCACACCCTGGTTATAGCCGGCTTACACTTTGCCTGTGTTGGAGCTGAGCTGGTAGGGACTTTCTTCCCCCACCAGACTGTCAGGACCCGGAAGACACAGGCTTTTCATTATATTTGCAACTTCCCTCAGTCCCCAGAACCTTGTATGTAGTAGATGCTCATTAAACGCTTGTGGAACCTAATTGAATTATTCAGTAGAGTTGATCTACAAGACAATAGGCTGTAGGGGATGTGTAGCCAGGCCAAGCCCCCCACCCCTACCGTCGGGAATTCCAGGGAGATTCCTACACTGGAAGGGGTTGGCCCTCTCCACCGGGTTATCTTAGGGTGTTGACAAAATGCTCTCTTCCCAACCCTTTTCTCTTTCCCATCAGTCTCTATTCATGGATAAAACCTACTTAAGGAGGCTCTGCTCAGCACCTGTGCCTTTTCTCTCCCCTCTAAAGAGTGTAGTGAGGAAGATGTGCAGATCAACATGTGGTGCAGTACCTACCGCGCTGATGTTTGGAGAGCTGGAGTTCAAGTCCTGGTTCTGCCCTTCGCTAGATGCCTTAGATGTTGAACAACTATCTGTTGAAGAACAAGAATTCCATTGAGTACATTTTAAAGATCTAATTGGCTTTATTGAAGGATTCATGAATCGGGCAGCATCCCATCTAGCAAACAGACCCTCTAGCAAGTTGTACAAAATGGGCTTTTTAATTTTATTTTATTTTACTTATTGATTTTAGAGAGAGAAATGTCTATATGTTTTTCCACCAATTCGTGCCTTCATTGTTGCTTCTTGTATGTGTCCTGACTGGGGATCGAACTGCAATCTTGGTGTATTGTGACATCGCTCTTAAGCAAATTAGCCACCTGGCCAGGGCCAAAATAGAAGGTTTTTATAAGCAGGAACTGGGTTGGGCAAGAAAGTTATTAGCAAAAGAAAAGAAAAGATGTTTCTGGCTGGGACACCTTTGGGGGGCAGCTGGGAAGGCCTGGCTGCTGGGGTCTTATCAAGCACATGACCTCACCAGTGTTGACCAGGAAATTCCAGACTGGTTGATTTGCAGTCACATTCCTGGTAGTGGCTGAAATTGCTATCAAGTCCTGGTTTATTGTCCTGGGGGCAGGCGACTCCACCTTGGGCCTGTTGTTTCTTTTTCTTAACATCTCTGTTTGCCCAACTGATGTAAAATAAAGCCTTTCTCTCAGGGTTGTGTGAAGCCAAAATGAGCTGTGGTAGGTAAGGCCTTTCTTTGTCAGGAGTAGCATACTGCTCGGCTTTGGGACTGGTGGCTATCATTTTAGGGCAGTGATGGTTTGAAGTCCCTTGTACGGAGGAGGGACTGGCGTGCTGAAAAGTTTCTTTTCTTGGCCAGGATACTCATTCTTTTATCAACAAATATTGGCCAGATGCCTCCTGAGAGCAAAGTACCACATGTGAGTCACAAGAGATACACGGAAAGAACCTCGCTGCCTAAGGAAGGATGTGGCGGTTTAGAGCATTATTTAAGGACTGTTCTAACAAGTGCTTGTGAGAAGTCCACTGTGCATTTCTTATGCTTGCAGGTGACCTAGTGTAGGAATTTGAAGTTTCTGAGAAAAAGAGACATTTGAACGGAATCTTGAAAGATAAGCAGGAGTTAGCAGATGCAAGGGGCAGGGAGAGCATTCCAAACTTTGAGTAGCACTTTCAAGGTCTTGAGGTGAACTTGGGAGAACCCGGTGACCTGAGGCCAGCAGGAGGAGGCAGGGCTGGATGGCGTGGGACCTTGTGGACCCATGGAGAGACATTGTGGGGTTTGTTTGTTTTCTCTTTAATCTTAACAGAAATAGCAAAGCACAGAGAGTGCCCAAGGAAGAGATGGGCAGGATCAGGGTTTTGGAAAGATTGTTGGGGCTTCTGGCACGGAGAGCGGGTTGGTGGGTGGACTTCTGTCCACCAAGGAAAATACCTTTTATTTCAGGGCCTGGTATACACTGTTTTCACAGAACAGTATGTGTCTTCGAAACAATATGTGGCCTTACTTCCTGCTTTCTGACATTTTAAATTCTATCTCAATTTCAATTTTCTAAAAATCCTAGTCTTAACCCACTAATGAGAGTTGCAACCCAGAGTTTGAAAAACATAGAATTAGCTGTCCTTTTAATTTAAGGTCACTTCCAAGTCTGATACTACTTTCTGAAATACTACTCCTCTAACTATTACTCTTTCCTGAACCAGCTCTAAAAAGATTAGTTATCTAACAACAGGGGGCCGGGTGGGTCATTGCAGACCTCGGATGTTCACAGTGATAACAAGGTGCGGAGGGGAGTTCCGTGGTCCAGGTAGCGAGGGACAGAGGTGTACCAGGAAAGAGGGATTGTCCAGAGGCCCGAGCTGGGGGAGGATCTGTGCCTTAGTTTCTTCTCTAAAATGGAATGAGCACAGTTGTGGTGAGGACGGAATGAGGTTCTGTGTGTACGTACCTAGAACAGCACGCAGAGAGTGCTCGATAAATGTTTTCTGATGTCGACGTTACTGTTATCTGCGTTACCATCGTTAATGTGGAGGATTTAAGCATGCCGTGTTAAAGCTTTAGACTTAATCCTGCAGACTGAGGGGTCATAAATTGGGGGACCAGATCTGATTTGTATTCATGGTGGAGCAGGAGAGAGGGGGGTGTGAAGGAGGAACCAGCTCCTAGAGCTTGGAGAAACGATAGGATCAGGTAGTTCACAAATAAATATAAATGACTGGTTGAACAGAAGGCAAGATCCTCCAGCTATATAGTGATCGGGTGAGGCAGGAGATAGTCAGGAAGGAGGAAGCTCCAGAGGTGCCCCAGGGCTAAGATCAAGGACGTGGACGGGACAGGACAGAGACCCTGTTCTGAAACCAGTTGTTCCCGCTTTCCGGAAAAGTTATGAATCATGGTGAATCATGACTGTGCCTGCGCAGAAGATGCTACATGACCCCTGCTTCGTTATAATAGCGTTATAATAAATTAACATCGTGCAACCCCCTTCTCCGGTGGCCAGTCCAGGAAAACCATGGGAGACCACCTGCGCAGTAGCTGTAAAGTAACATATTTACTTATACGTGCGCAGTAAAAGCTCACCAAAACTATCCAGGAAAGATCTGCCCTATAAGAAGGAGTCCCTCCAGCCCCCAAGGTCAATCTCTGCTCAGACCTGGCCCACTCCCATGTTCTGTGGGGCGAACTGTTGCTTAAAAAATCTGCTCGCTCTTTCTGCTACAAACTCTGTGCGTTTGGTTCAGTCCTTTATCGGTGATCACCAAGAACCTGGTTACCTGTGCCCACCTGTGACACAGAGAAATGCAAATTTAAACAGGATACAATTGTTTCCTAACAGGTTGTCAACAACTTAAGGGACTGAAGATTTCCATTGGGGTCTGAGAAAGGGGTGTTCTCAAATTCTTGTTAGTGAGAATGTAGGTTTGTATAACTTGTTTAAAGGATAGTCTGGCAGAACTTACCAAAGTGTTAAAGGTTCATGCCCTTTGACCTTGTGTGGAAGTAGGCCCTCAGCCTTCCCTAGCTAGTTCCTGCCCATTTCCTGAGCCTGCTTCTCCCAACTTCCCAGCAGTTTTTTAAAAAATGTTATTTATTTAAATGTATTTTCAAAGAAAGGGAAAGAAACATCAATGTGCAGGAGAAACATCATTTGGTTGTTTCCTGCGCACCCCGCACTGGGGACCTGGCCCGCAACCCAGGCACGTGCCCTGACAGGGAATTAATCCGGTAACCTTTGGGTTCACAGGCCGGCACTCAGTCCACTGAGCCACACCAGCCAGGGCCCAGCTTGCCAGCAATTTTAGTAAAACTCTTATCACTTAAGTCAGCCGTCATTTATCTTGTTGCTTACAACTAATGACTCCAAATGTACACAACCATCTAAAAGTAGTGTAACCATTTAAAAAAATAATAAAAATAATTTAAAATTTTAAAAAAGATAAAAGCAGTGTGGCATGTCTTCATATATTTAGTTCCCTTTCATTACCTTTCTTCCTTTACGTAGCTTTTCCAAGTCGGGACAATCTGTAGACCCTGGCAGCTCACATTCCAGGCCGGTGCCCGGTGGTGCTGTGTGCTGGCCAGCTTGTTGATGCTCACATTGCTATCTGTCTCCTCTGTGACCAGCGGTCTGGGATGATGTGATGTTTCTTTTACTCATCCTCACAGCAGGTACCTGCTGAATAAATATCAGTGCAAGATGTTCTAGTCACATTATTTTTTAAGTGAATTTTTTTAAATTATATTTTATTGATTATGCTATTACAGTTGTCCCATTTCTCCCCCATCATTCCCCTCCACCCTGCACACCCCCTCCCACCCCCATTCCCCCCTTTAGTTCATGTCCATGTGTCATAAGTTCTTTAGCTTCTACTTTTCCCACACTATTCTTGCCCTCACCCTGTCTATTTTCTACCCACCATCTATGATACGTAGTCTCTGTTCCTTTTCCCCCTCTCTCCTCCTCCCACTCCCCTGTTGCTAACCTTCCATGTGATTATCTCCATTTCTGTGGTTCTGTTCCTGTTCTACTTGTTTGCTTAGTTTGCTTTTGTTTTAGGTGTGGTTGTTAATATCTGTGAATTTGCTGTCTTTTTACTGTCCTATTTTTTATCTTCTTTTTCTTAGATAAGTCCCTTTAACATTTCATATAATAAGGGCTTGGTGATGATGAATTCCTTGAACTTGACCTTATCTGAGAAGCACTTTATCTTCCTTTCCATTCTAAATGACAGCTTTGCTGGATAGAGCAATCTTGGATATAGGTCCTTGCCTTTCATGACTTGGAATACTTCTTTCCAGCCCCTTCTTGCCTGTAAGGTCTCTTTTGAGAAATCAGCTGACAGTCTGATGGGAACTCCTTTGTAGGTGACTGTGCCCTTATCCCTTGATGCTTCTAGAATTCTCTCCTTCATTTGAATCTTGGCTAATGTAATGATGATGTGCCTTGGTGTGTTCCTCCTTGGGTCCAACTTCTTTGGGACTCTCTGAGCTTCCTGGACTTCCTGGAAGTCTATTTCCTTTGCCAGATTGGGCAAGTTCTCCTTTATTATTTGTTCAAATAAGTTTTCCACTTGTTGCTCTTCCTCTTCCCCGTCTGGCACCCCTATAATTCGGATGTTGGGACATTTAAAGATGTCCTGGAGGTTCCTAAGCCTCTCCTCATTTTTTTTGAATTCTTGTTTCTTCCTTCTTTTCTGTTTGGTTGTTTCTTTCTTCTTTCTGGTCTACTCCATTGATTTGAGTCCCAGTTTTCCTCCCATCACTATTGGTTCCCTGTGCGTTTTTCTTCATTTCACTTATTGTAGCCTTCATTTGTTCATCTAATTTGCGACCAAAATCAACCAATTCTTTGAGCTTCCTAATCACCAGTGCTTTGAACTCTGATCTGATAGGTTGGCTACCAGTGCTTTGAGCTGTGCATCTGAGAGGTTGGCTATCTCTTGGTCGCTTAGATGAATTAGCTCTGGGGCCTTGATCTGTTCTCCCATTTGAGCTATTTTGGTTTTGGTTTTTTTTGGGGGGGGGGGGTTGGTCTGGTCGCAGCTGTTACATAGTGAGGGGTGGAGCCTTAGGTGTTCACCAGGGCGGGGCAGTGCATTCGCTGGGTTGTGATGCTGGATGTGGGGGGCAGGGTCCGGGAGGGAACAATGGTGCTTGGTCCTCGCTCTCTCTCGGATACCAGTCCCTTCTGCCACTTTCCCCAAGCAAGTTGGGCCCTTCTGGTGCTGATTTCCATGTGGGTGGGCTTGTGTATGTTCTAGGACCCTGTGGGTCTCTCTAACAAACTCTCCTGTGAGGCTGGAATTCTCTCCCGGCAGTACCTCAACCCTCACAAGTGTTTTCAATCGGTGCTTTTAGGTTTTATTTCCTGGTGCTGGGACCCTGCGTTGCACAGTCTGTCTTGCTGCCCATTTTCGCCTGGTTTATCTGTGTGGGAATGTGTGACCCTGGTCAGCCGCCTTATGTGCCTCGCTTGGTCTGCTTGTTGCCTCCCCATGCTTGGTTAACCGCTGCCTGTGCACCTGGGGTGTGCCAACCACCGGCCGCTGACTCCACCTCTCTTACCGGTCTGGGTGAATCGTTGTCAGACTTCGTACAATTCAATTTTCTATCTGTTCTGGTTGGGGTTTTTTTTGGTTCCATATTTTTGTTGTCCTTAATCTTGGTTGTGAGAGGAGGCACAGTGTGTCCACCTATGCCTCCATCTTGGCTGGAAGTCAAAGAAACAGTCTTAAGACTCCCCCAACAAACACACAAGAACTTTTTGCCTATCTCTCTTGTTTTCTGACACTATTAACTGCAAACCCTTCATTTTCTCAGTCCTTGGATGTCCTTAGGGTCCTTTCAGAAACAATCCTCTTCCAGTCTTGGGGACAGCTGAAGGGCAGATAATTTCTAGTGGAGTTGCAGAGCCTGCAGTGTTGGCAGGTCAGCGAGGTCACACAGCAATAGCTTAGCTCCCAGGCTTTTTAAATGAATTTTTATTGCACAACATAATGTAGTAATTATACTTTTCATTAAAAATCAGAATGTTATGATATATGTTTAGTTTTACAAAAAACTACAAGGCCGTTTTCCAGCATGATTGGACCATTTATCCTCCAACCCACAATGCATGAGTGTCCTGGTGTCCCCAGATCCTTGTCAACATTTAGTGTTGTCGGCCTTTTAAGTTTTAGCCATTTGAGTGTGTGGCACGTTCTTTTCCACAGGTGCATAGTATTCCATGGAGTGAGTGTTCACAATTGATTCAGCTGTCTCCCTATCGGTGGGCATGGGTTTGTTCCTGGCTGTTAGCCCTGTGGACAACTCTGCAGTAAGCATCCCTGCCCATATGTCCTCATACATTTGTGCTTTCTTTTCTTTTTTTTTTTTAAATATTTTATTTCTTTATTCTTAGAGAAGGGAAAGGAAGGAGAAAGAGAGGGAAAGAAACATTAATGTGTGGTTGGCTCTCACATGGCCCCCACCCCAGGCATGTGCCCTGACTGGGAATCGAACCTCAACCCTTTGGTTCACAGCCCGCACTCAATCCACTGAGCTACACCAGCCAGGGCCATTTGTGCTTTCTTGTCATGAGATCCCTGAGTTAAAGGACGCCTACATTTCAATTGTGAGAAGATATTGCCAGGTGGTTTTCACAAAGGTTGTAGTACTTCCCCTTTTACATCATTTTCCTATATAGTAACAACAATATATGTTGTGGCTGTTTTCTGTTTTTGTCAGTCTGATGGTAATTTGCAAGTGGTATCTTGGTTTTACTTTAATTTGTATTTCTACTTCTGAGGCATCTTTTAAACTTTTTTGGGGGGGGTCATCTGGATTTGTTCAAGTTAAATATTCAGTTTTTCTATTGAATTGTTCCGCTTTTTTTCCCTAGACATCTGGGTGACTACATGTATGATACAAGAATTGGGTTTTGGGGTTTTTTTAGCCAGTATGTACTAAGTTTTTGATTTAAAAAATATTTTTTGCTCAGTGGATTGAGCGTGGGCCTACAAACCAAAGGATCATGGTTTGATTCCCAGTCAGGGCACATGCCTGGGTTGCAGGCCAGTTCCTGGCAGGGGGTGCACAAAAGGCAACCACACATTGATATTTCTCTCCCTCTCTTCTTCCCTTTCCCCTTCCCCTCTAAAGATAAATAAAATTAAAAAAAAAAAAAGAACGACTTATTGAATGACTGCTGTTCATTTAAAAAATATATATATTTTGTGTGTGTGTGGCTGTCACCCTAGACCAGGGAGGGACAGGCGAATCAGGGTATTAGTGTCGGACACGGGCAATGACTTGAGAACTATGACGGTGGCAGTGCCCCCGTGGGAGTTGCAAAATTATTGTGAAGTGGAGTTCCTACTGCCCCTGTGCCCACACAGAAGTTTCCAGAAATAGGTGATTCCACATTCAAATGTTGATCTGGGCTTCTCTCAAAAGCCGGATCTGGCCGTCCTGGGCCTCCGCTGTCTGCTGGCAACATCTCTACAGATGAGGGGCGTGGGGTGCCATCCTTCTTACACCGATGACTCAACAGCGGCTGTGTGGGGGCCTGAAAGCGCTGAGGGGAGCGAGGTGCTTGAGGAGCCTGGCTTCTGTCTGCATTTGAGTCGGTGCCCATCCTGTGAGATTTAATGACGTACTGACCAAGAAGCCCCGCTGAAAGTTTCTGATGCTCTCCTGATTTGTTCCTTTATGACTCAGCAGCCAGCAGGGCGAGGCCGACACCTTATTCGAAGACTTCTTCCTGCTACTCCTCTCTCTCTGGGGGAGGGGAGTTCTTCTCTTTTTTCCCCTTCCTCCCTGGGTGGCCTCCTGTGTTCTCAGAGTACTCCCACCGCCTGGGGAGATCCTAAACACTTCCGTGGCTATCCCTGCTGCCCTAGGATTCCCTAACGTTAGGCCCTGCTTCGACCTGGGCCTGAGTTCTCAGCTTGAGCCACCTGCCTCCGGACCGCGGGGATTCTCAAACTGAGCAGTCCAGATCCTAATGGCATGGTCCGTCCCTCCAGCTCCCTCCTCCTGCCCTTCCCTCCTATCTCAGGATTAGCCCCCAAAGCCAAGCCACTGAGGTGGGTATTGTCCTGAACTCCTCCTTCTTCCCCTCTCCCTTCCCCCTCCTGGCAATCACCAAATCCTGCTGATTTTACATTCTACTTACTATCGCATCTGGCCCCTTTTCTCTCCTCACCGCTGCTCGGGCCCTTGCCATCTTCCAGATGGACAGTTGCTGTGGCCTTCTCCTAACTGGCGTCCTGCCTACAGCCTTGCCGGCAGCACATCCACCCTCCAATCCTGATGCCAGAATGATCTGAAATGCAAATGTGGTCTTGCCACTCCCCTGCTTATAACCCGCCAACCGGGTGGTTCTGTACCCACAGTGTAGCCTCTGACTCGGGGCCGAAAGTAAGTCGTTGCTGCTCTTCCCCCTCCTGCTACTCTTAGTACCGCTGTTTCCACTAATACGAACACTGTTAATAGCTAACATTTCCTGAGCATTTTTTTCTTTTGTCTTTTCAAGTGATTCCTTACCTTTTTTTAAACAAATCAGAGCCAATACAAAGTTTTCTGCATAGTGTCGTTCTCATTTGTTTGGGACGAAGGGAAGGGGCAGAGTTCTAGGCAGGGGCCACCAGGAAAACGTCTGTGACTGTCGATTCTCCTACTGTACACGAGTGAGCGCCCGAGCTGATTGAGTCTGAACGGTTAAACGGTGATTACCATGGTTCTTAGGAACTAGGGTTTGCTTTCCTTCCCTGGAAAGCATTGAAGGAGGGTTGTCAGCTGTCCAGATCTTGAGTATGCCCGTATAATATGTCACATGTGGAGATGCCCTCTGGCTCCTGGGTGCCAGTAAAGAAGCAGGACTGCTGGCCTTCAAGGTCAAGTCCAGGCTTGACGGCCTGGTGGACAGAACTATGCGTGACCTGGCCCCTGCCCACCTCTGCTGCCTCCTGCCACTCCTTTCCTTGCACTTTTCACTCTAGTACAACTAGACTGTGTGTGTTACTAATCTTAGTGTGCCTTACTGAGGTCTCTTTATGTGCCTAGCACTGGGTGATGTGGTTCACTGCCCAGTCCGTCTGGGGTAACCCTGAAACCCTGCCGGGTAAGTCTGTCATTGTGCCCGTTTTATAGAGGGGGAAAGCGAGGCTCTGAGACGCAAAGTAACTTGAAGTGACCCAGCTAGCGGCAAACAGGTGGTCCCCCAGCCCCCCAGCACTTGTTCTTGCCTACCCCTCCACGTGGTCGGCACTTTGCACTCTCTCTTGCACCTGCCGCTGGCTGCTGGGGAAACCTCGTGGTTGCCCACCCTGCCCTCAGGCTGGGCTCCGTGCCCCCATGCGGTGGGGCTGGGATTGAGGTGTTCAGTCCATGCTCTTCGAGGCAGGCCTGGGGGTGCTCTTGCCACTTCAAACCCCCAGCATCCAGTGCCTGGCACATAACAGGTCTCTGTAAGTGTTTGTTGAGTTGACTAAACCAGATTTCAGGCACAGGATGTTGAGCTCTTGTCCTTCTGACCCGTTTTCCCTGTCTTTACCTTCTCTAGGTGCAAAAAGCCAAACTACCTTTGATCTCTGGACAAGGATCCTTTCTCTTTCTGCGTGGGTTCCTCCTCCACGCTTTGGCTTGGGGTAGAATGTGCTGTGTGCCAGCCCCCTTGCCCACACCCCCAGACACCTGTTCTCTCGCTCCGACCTCCCTCCCTGCCCCATTGGCCTGGACCCCAGATCCACCCTCTCATTTCCTTCCCCTTAGTCGTAGTTCTTCCTGCCGGGGTGTCTGTGTCTTTTCTGCCACCCACAGTTTTCTCTCCCCCAAAAAACTTCATTTCTTTCTCTGTCTTAGTCTGTAATCGACAGTCCATGATTAGGCTTTTCTCCTTAGAAATGTCCACAACCTGCTGTGTAAAACAATCGAATTTTGCCTTGGGAAGTCCCACTGCCTTTCCTTAAAACATTAAAAATTCCTTCGATCCCCAGCCTGAGCCTCCATCCCGGCCTGGGGGCTCTTCCTCAGCAGGGCCGGTGCGTCCCTCACGGAGCCACCCACAGACGCCCTGCCCAGCGCGCTGCCTGCGTCCCCCTGCCCTGCTGCCCTCCCTCACTCCCCAGTCTTCTCTGCTTCTGGCAGCTTTGAGAAATCCATCCCTGGCTTCTCCTCCATGCTGTATGGAATGAAGACTGCCAATCTGGCCTTCGTCACCAGGACACGGGTCAGGTTCTTCAAACTTGACCGCTGGACTGATGTGTCTGATCTCAGCACAGACCACAAGTCTCTGCTCGCCAAGATCTTTCATGACAGGTGTGTGGGGGGCTGTGGGGGTGTGGGGGTGGGGCTGTCTGGTTGAGAAAGTGTTGGGGTAAGGCCCCTCCCTTAAGGAGTGGGGGAAGGGTAGAGAAGGAGCTAACCGGGCTAGGGGCAGGGTACGCTGCCCAGCACCACTGCCACCTGGCCAGCCTCCGCAGCCTAAAACTTGCCCGAGGGCAACATCCAACCAGGACCCTCCGCTCCAGCGCCCCTTTGATTCCCACTCTCCCCAGGGCCGAGTACCTTCATGGGAAGCATGGGGTAGACGTGGAAGTCCAGGGGCCCCATGAAGACCAGGATGGGCAACTCCTTATCCACCTGGATCTGGAGCGCAAGGAGGTGCTGACCTTGCGGCTTCGGAATGGAGGGACCCAGTCCGTCACCCTCACCCACGTCTTTCCACTCTTCCGGAGCCCCCAGTTTACCTTCTACTATGGAAACCAGGAGCTGCCCTGCTCCCTGGGCCCAGGTGAGCGGGTTTCCAAGGGAGGGAGCCTGGGGTGGACAGGGGCTTGCCGGACGGAGGGCTGGTGCTTTCGGAACCACGCTGGTGCTGTCCTGTGGGCTCCTGCCGAGGATGGGGCTCTCTGGGGAGCGTGTCCAGGACAAGGGCAGTGCTGGGGGTGGGGGACCCCTCTCCCACCACACTCTCGCTCACTCAGACCCCCTCCCCCAGGTGAGTGCTATGAGCTCCAAGTCCACTGTCAGACCAACTTTGTGGGCTACTTCCCCGCCACGGTGCTCTGGGAGCTGCTGGGACCCGAGGACCCAAGGTCCAAAATCGCTGGCACTTTCTACATCGCTCGCTTCTTGGCTGCCGTCGCCCACAGTCCCCTGGCTGCGCAACTGAGACCCTCAACGCCCTACAGGCAGACCCGGGTCACTGGCAACCCTGTCACGACCACCCGGGTCGAGGAAGGACAGAGGCCTGACCGGTAAGCTCTCCCCCCAGCCCTGGCCAGGCCGTGGGGGGTCCTCCACACGACAGTGTGGGCGCGGGGGAAGGGCACAAAGCTGGAGGAAGCCAAGGCCCTCTTTCCTGACTGTGAGGTCTTCACTCCTCCAGGCCTCGGGGACCTTCTCTGTCCAGGGAGAAGGTTACAGATGTGAGGACAGTGTGGGAAAAATTCAAGGCGTTCCCACCCTGCGGGGGTTTACCGGGCTGCCCCCATGTAGACATCTCCCCCTCTCTACCAGCTTTGTTTATACTCCATACCGTCCGCCCAGTTCTGTGGTTTGCAGATGTGTGCATCCATTGCCAATAGTCTGGTTTAGGATGACATTTCGCTGTCCCAAAAAGGAACCCGTCCCTGTCACCTCTCACCCCTTTCACTCCCCGTTCCCTCCCAGCCCTGGGTGACTGCTACTCTGCTTTCCGTCTCCATACATTTCCCCTTTCTGAGCATTTCACATGAATGGAATCATGGAATTTGTGTAGACTTTTTTTTTTGTTAGTTTGTATTTTTATTTATTTTTACAGAGAGGGGGAAGGGAGGGAGAAAGAAAGGGAGAGAAACATCAATGTGTGCTTGCCTCTCGTTTGCCCCCAACTGGGGACCTGGCCTGCAACCCAAGCATATGCCCTGACCGGGAATCAAACTCGAACTGGTGACCCTTTGGTTTGCAGACCAGTGCTCAATCCACTGAGCCACACCAGCCAGGGCTATTACCTATTTTCTGATTTTTCTTTAATGAATATGTATTGTTATATACATATGTGTGTATTATATTTTTTATTTTTGTTTTTTATTTTCATTATATATATATTTCAAATGCTTCTAAGTATCATATCTTTCCAAGAACTGAGAATGAATGGTCCACCCTTGGGGTGAGCAGCCTCAGGAGCTAGTAAGTGCTGCTTCCTTGGGTGAAGGCCACTGACCCCTTCGGCAATAGCATCACATAGGATTCCTGTGTCCCCCAGGGCGGGGCCCTCGCAGGCCCTCCCCGCATCTCTGAAGTGGGGGTCTTGAGGTCGGTGACAGCTTTTCTCCCCCCACTCCTGCAGCACAAGGGGCTATGACCTGGAGCTAACGTTGCCCCTGGGGAAGTACACCCCCCCCTCCCAGCTCCGGCAGCTGCTCCCCCAAATTCAGGGAACAAATATCTTCACCGCTCCAAAGAAGATCGCTGAAATCAAGTAAGTGCCAGCCCTCTGCACCCCTCGTGCTCTCCACGTCGGTGCCCCGCTGGCTTCCCACGCCCCACACCTCTGTCCGCGGCCTCCCGTGCTCTGCCTATTCATGACCCCGGTGCACACTGCACGCGGGGGTCACTGTTTCAGGTGAAGTAGTCACGTGAGGGTCTTGCCCATGCTACTGGAGGAAAATGAGTATTTATCTTGAAATTTCTCAAAAGAACGTTTATCTTAGAATTTCCTGTAAAGAACATTTATCATATAATATACTGGAGTGATGAGTGCTATGAAGAACTAAACTAAAGCTCAGCTGAAACTAAGGCTGAGTAAGGGGATAGGTTGCCTTATTTTGAAGAGGGCAGCGGTCAGTCCGGGCCTCTTGGAGAGGGTGACATTTGAGCAGGGAGTGACATGTGAATGAGGTGAGGGTGGAGGACACAGGAGGATCTCGGGCGCTAGGATCCCATGCCCACTCAGGCATGAGGCGGGGGCAGTGGCACTGCGGGGAGTGAGAGAGAGCCAGGGTTCCCTTCTTTGAGGCCCTTCTAGTCTTGATTCCCAATGCTTTCGGAGTCCCAGAGCTGCTCTTGGGAGAGGGAGGATGCCCCTGGGCATGGGGGTTGCCTGACCCGTCCTTCTGTCCTACCCCTACCCCCCACCCACACTGTCACTGCCAGGGCCCAGCTAGAGACAGCCCTGAAGTACACAAACTATGAGACGAAATTCCGACTGCTGCTGCACCTGGAGGAGCTGCAGATGGAGTATGACATCCGGCACTATGACCTGGAGTCAGTGCCCATGACTTTGGACCACATCACCCAGAGCCCCAGGCTGCTCACGCTGGAGGTCAGGGCTGGAATCGGGGGCTGGGATGTGGGCTCAGCCCACAGGCTGTGGGCAGAATACCGCTCCTGCCGGCAGGGCAAGACGGAAGGAAGGGCGAAGTTGTTTGTGCCCAAGAAGGCTCAGCAAGGGGCAGAGTGGGCGTCCTGTGCTGAAAAAGAGTGTCAGGGCAGGGCAGTGGGAGGGCCTGGGTTGCAGTCCAGACTTCGCTGCCACCAACCATGTGGCCTTGGGCAAGTCATTTGCCTTCATTCCCTTATCTGCAAAGCACAGAGCTGGCCTACATCTTAGAGCCCTTTCCAACTCTCGGATGTCGAATGTGCTCACAGAAGCCCAGAATTATGTGAGAATGGATTCCCGCACCCAAGTACTGAGCAAGGGACTTGGTGAGAAGCAGGAACTGAGTTTTAAACGAGATTTTAAAGGCACAGTAGGAACTGAGCTGGCCAAGAGGGCATCTGGACAGGCTGGACAGCTGCTCCCAAGTCCTGGGATCACGTGTTGGAGGGTTTCCAGGATCTCTGTGCTTAGCATCTCTGGATAGCTTGGACAGACATGTTTCTTCCCTTGTCTCCTGACTCCTCTGCTTTTTGGTTGGAGAGGAAAGAGGCAAAGATCCCTGAGTCTTGGATGGAAGGGGGTTTCCATCCAAGACTTCCCTGAGATAGAATCTTGCTTGTGTTCAAACCCCACAGGTTCCTGGGGTGGCCGAGAGCCGCCCCTCAGTGCTCCGAGGGGACCACCTGTTTGCCCTTTTGTCCTCCGAGGCTCACCAGAATAACTCTGTCACCTACAAGGGCTTTGTGCACAGGGTGGAATTGGACCATGTCAAGCTGAGCTTTTCCACGAGGTGGGTGTGGGGAAACCCTGAGCTGCTGATCTCTCTCTCTCAGGCCAGGGGAGAAGGGGTGCTTCTTTCCCTGAGAGGAGTGGGACCCCAGGGACAGGACAGGAGGCCTTTCTCCAGGGGGACCCTGAGATGCCTCAGCAGCTTCCTCTCCTTGAGGGATGGTACGGAGGTCTTGGACAGTGGAAATGGAGTTGAGGTAGGTGGAGAGTCCTGGCTGTTTATTCCCCACTCTCCTAACTGGAACTCTTCCCTGTCTCTCTCCCTTCCCAAAGCCTCCTGAACCGCTTTGTGGATGGGCTGACCTTCAAGGTGAAGTTCACCTTCAACCGCCAGCCCCTGCAGGCGCAGCATCGGGCCTTGGAGCTGACGAGACGCCACCGGCTGTGGCCCACGCTCTTTCCTAAGGCCTCCCAAGGGGTCCCGCTGCTGTCCTCAGAAGTGAAGCTCAAGTGAGACCGTGGGCGGGGGATCTGAGCTACATGGAGTGTGGGCCTAGATCCTGGGGTCGGGCAGGCCTCTGGGACACTGGATGACTTCGTGTTCCGGGCCCTTCTGCAGGCTGTATGATCGCAATCTGGAGTCCAATCCAGAGCAGCTCCAGGCTGTGAAATCCATTGTTATGGGCACCAGCCGACCGGCCCCCTACATCATCTTTGGGCCTCCAGGCACTGGCAAGACAGTCACCGTAGTGGAGGCCATCAAGCAGGTGGGGCCTGAGTAAAGACCCAGGGCCCCTACTCGGGCTCCCCAGGTCCGAGCCATGGTCCCCAGGTTCTGGTTCCTTCCAGCTTCCCAAATGCCCCTGAGCTGGCGTCACAGGTCGCTCTGGCAGCTGAGCGTTGTTGCGGAGGTGGCATGCTGCGTAGCTCTCGGAGTCACTGTTCACGTTTCAGCCTAGCAGTAAAGGGCTGTTTGGACCAGCAGGGGTCCTGGGGGGCAGAACTTGCCTTTTGTGTCACTACCTCCCTCAGCTTTGGGAGGCAGACGTCACACTGCACCGGCCTGCATCACGGTCATGACTGAGGCTGCCCCGCACCTGAAGCTGCCTGCCACGCTGCTTATCCCTTCCCCCCTCAGGTGGTGAAGCATTTGCCCAAGGCCCACATCCTGGCCTGCGCTCCATCCAACTCAGGGGCTGACCTCCTCTGTCAGCGGCTCCGGCCCCACCTGTCCAGCTCCATTTACCGCCTCCTGGCCCCAAGCAGGGACATCCGCATGGTGCCTGAAGACATCAAGGTACCTGGGGAAGCGCAGGAGGCCAAGAGGTGGATGGTGTTGGGAGGCGCTCAGGGTAGACACTGAGGCAGGGACGCTGGCAGGCCTGGATTCCGAGGCCCGCCGTGTGACCTTGCCTGGGTTAGGTCGCCTCTCTGGCCTTCGATTCCCCTGGATGTGAAATGAGAGGTGAATAAAACTTCCTGGGGACCCAGAGCCAGAGTACGGGTCGGGGCGGGGGGCACCAAGCTGACCCCCCTCTCCCTTCACACCCACAGCCCTGCTGCAACTGGGACCCGAGTAAGGGGGAGTACGTGTTTCCCTCTAAGAAAAAGCTGCAGGAGTATCGGGTCATAATCACCACCCTCATCACTGCCAGCAGGTAGTGCATGTGTGTGCACACGTGTGTGTGCATATCAGTAAAGAGGTCGCAGGTTGGGGAGTGGGGTGAGGGGCCAGTTGGGGTGAGCATTCAGGCTTGGTGGTCCAGTGCCCAGGGCTGACCTCAGCCTGGCCTGGCACCTCCCAGATTGGTCTCCGCCCAGTTCCCCATCAGCCACTTCACACACATCTTCATCGATGAGGCTGGCCAGTGCATGGAGCCCGAGAGCCTGGTGGCCATAGCAGGTAAGGGGCTTGGGGTGGGCTGCACAGGAGCTGCCTACGTGGGGTTAGGGAGGCCCCGCCACTCACTGCTCTCCCTGTACTACCTTGCTTCCCAGGGCTGATGGAAGTCAAGGAATCATCCGATGACCCAGGAGGACAGCTGGTGCTGGCAGGAGACCCTCGGCAGCTGGGGCCCGTGCTGCGTTCTCCACTAGCCCAGAAGTATGGGCTGCGGCACTCGCTGCTGGAGCGGCTGCTCGCCCACAACCCCTTGTATAAGAAGGGTGCCAATGGCTATAACCCCCAGTTCATAACCAAGCTGCTGTGCAACTACAGGTATCGCACCCCCTCCCCCTCCCTCGACCCCCTGCCTCCACACCCCGCACAGGTCTGCTGGGGGCTCCCTCCTACGCTCCTGTTGCTCGGAGGCTGTGGGTTGCAGAAGGGCTGTAAGCCGGACTGGAGGTCTCCTCCTCCCTGGCCCATCACTGCTACTCTTTGGTTGTGTGGCTTAGCAAGTGGCTCTCCCCCTCGTGCTCACCTTGTGTGTGAAGGCAGGGCCCCTGGTTCCCAGACACTGGGGTGTGTCTGGTGCAGGTCCCAGATGAATTTTCGGGGCAATCCAAGGAGCAATGAGAAAAATAGGGACAACGTGGTTTTCCATCAACCTCATTATTATTTATAGACCTGGCCTTCCTTTCAGCAAGTTTACGCATCTGAAATGCTCAGATGGACCCCAGGCCCCTAATTGCCTGGGAGAGACCACGAAGAGTTCTGTCAGCGCTCGCTGTTGTGCTGGTACTGGGTGTGTTTGTGACTTCGCACATTAGCTCATCAAATCCTGGCGATAGTACATGATCATTGTATGTGTGTTGCTCTTTCCTTAGAATTGAAGCCTGAGAATGGGTTTCTAACTTCTCATCTGCTTCTTTTAAATTTGGCTGATCTGAAATCCACAGACTGGGTCCTCTCCAGAAGCACATGTGGCTGTTTTCTGTGGCTTCCCGTCCTAGCAGCAGACATTGTAGATGAGCAAGCCTACCGTGCAGAGGGATGCTGGGTGTGGGCCTAGCGCCTGTGGGGCAGGGCCCCTGAGGGTAAGGCAGGGGTAGCACAGCCCCAGTCTTGCTTTTCCTTCCTCCTCCTGCCTCGCAGGTCTCACCCCACCATCCTGGACATTCCTAACCGGCTCTACTACGAAGGGGAGCTGCTGGCCCGTGCCAACATTATGGACCGGGAACGCTTCTGCCACTGGGAGGGTCTGCCTCAACCGGTGAGGGGCTCCCGCCTGTGCACCCCACCTTCCCTCCTGTTGAAGGTGCAAGGAAGGAGGCGGCTCTGAGTGGAAGCCACAGCCTGTCTCTTCATCACCTTGGCCTGGGAACCCATGTAACCTGAGGGTGAGGGGAAGGTGGGGGCAGGGGGTGTGGCTGAGGGTTTCCCCCGACTGTGCCCAGGGCTTTCCCATCATCTTTCACGGCGTCATGGGCAAGGATGAGCGTGAGGGCAACAGCCCATCCTTCTTCAACCCTGAAGAGGCTGCTAAAGTGACTGACTACCTGAAACAGCTCCTGACCTCATCTAAGAAAGGCAAAGGCCACCTGAGCCCCCGACACGTGGGGGTCATCTCCCCATACCGGAAGCAGGTTGGGCCCTCAGCTGGCATCCTTCCCCCCTCCGCCCCCAGATGGCGCCTCATTCATAGCCAGAGCACCAGGTACAGGCTCCAGGAGCTTGGGCCTGTGTTGGTCCCATATCTGGGAAGCTCTGAAGTCCGCTGCCCTCCCTTTTTGCCTCCCAGCTCCCTGGCCTCCTGCCCGCCTGATTCCCTCTTGCACAGGGTAATGGGATGAGAGAAGGGTACCTATCCCCATCTTCCAGGTGGAAAAAATCCGAGACTGCATCACCAAACTTGACAAGAAGCTTCGGGGACTGGACGACATCAAGGACTTGAAGGTGACACGGACCACTGTTTCACATTCACTCTCTGCCTGCTGTGCCCCTCACTTCCCCACGTCCAGTCCAGGAACCTCCTCGGGCTCCTGTCCTGATGATGCTCCAGGCCAGCCATGCCCACCTCACTCCCCCAGCTGGGGTCCTCCCCAAGCCTCTCACTCTGAAGATCCCAACCTGTGATTCAGGATGGGACCATCATGCCTGCATGTTGAGCAAGCAGCCACATACCCTTCTTACGGTCAGGCTGGTTGGAGGCCTCAGCCCTGAGGATAAAGTCCAAACTCCCCAGCTGGCCTGCTGGGCACATCACATGAGAGTGTCCTGCTGCCCTCTCCTGCCCTCTGGGACAGGAGCTCCACTCTCAGTGGAGTTCCTCAGCATTGGCTGCAGATAACAATCGCCTGGGCAGCGTCTGGTACTGCCTGTGCCAGGGCCCCACCCAGCCAATTAACACAGTGATCTGGGGGCAGAGCCAGGGCATCCAGATTGCTCCCAGCTCCTCAGGTGACCTCGTGTGCAGCTGGGGTTGAAAACTGGCGCTTTAAAGCTTAGGGGCCTCTCCCCTGGAAATTCTGATTGAGGAGGTCTGGGTTGTACAATATGTTTTTACCAAGTACTTAGTGAATATCTTCAGGAGAGTTTGAAAAACATAGCTGAGTGTTTTCTTTCCTCAGAACACTCTCCAGCCCCCATCCCTTTAACTGGAGCAGCTTCCAGGCCATCCGCCTGTCCCTTCTGCCCAGGAGGACCCTGGCTCACTCCCGTGATGCCCAGTGACTTCTCCACTCCCACCTTGGAGCTCAAGCTTGGAGCTCTGAGCCCAGGGGAGGGTTCCTCCTCCCCCTCCCCTGGGCTCAGACACTGCCCTCCCTACTCCAGGTGGGCTCCGTGGAAGAGTTCCAAGGCCAAGAGCGCAATGTCATCATCATCTCCACGGTGCGGAGCAGCCAGGGCTTTGTGCAGTTGGATCTGGACTTCAGCCTGGGTTTCCTCAAGAACCCCAAGGTTTGTGGGCTGGCAGGGGGGCAGGGATTCTCCCTTCCTTTGGGCTCTTCTCTCCTGTGACGGCACTACTTCTTCCTTCCAGAGGTTCAACGTGGCTGTGACCCGGGCCAAGGCTTTGCTCATCGTGGTGGGCAACCCGCTCCTCCTGGGCCATGATCCCGACTGGAAGGCGTGAGCATTCCCACCCCATCATCCCTCTTGGTGGCCAGAGCCCCCAGCGTAGGGCAGCTGTATCTTTGTAGGCACCTCTTCCTGGTTCAGTCCATCCCCAGACCTGCCTGTCTTCACAGCACCCCCACTGAAGTCACCTGGCTCCCACGGGTTAAGCAGCTTGTGCAAAGGCACTGGCCGATGGGACCAAGACTTAGCCCCCAGCCTCTGTCGGTGCGCCTCAGCCAGGCGCACTGTGAGTGTCCCTGTCCCCCACAGATTCCTGGACTTCTGTAAAGAAAAGGGGGGCTATACCGGGTGCCCCTTCCCTGCCACACTGGAAATGGAGCAAGGACAGAACTTACTCAAAGATCTGAGCAAGCTCAGCTCCTCTACCTCAGGTACGGCTGGGTCCCAGGCAGGCCAGGTCCGGGCCAGCACTGCTGGTGCAGGTAAGGAAGACAGCTCCCTTCCTCTCACTCTTAGGGCCCCAAAGTCACAACTACCTCTCCCAGGACCTGGAGGGTGAAGGCGACCTGCCCCTGCAAGTGGAGCCAGAGTGGAGAAATGAGCTCTGAAGAGACGCAGCTGGCTTCCAGCAGCTGGCTCCCAGCCTTCGCACACCAGCCAAGCCTTACCTGCCCCCCAACCCTGAACCCAAACCCAACCTGGCTGCCCCTCTAAGGGACAGGAAAGCTGGGGGATGGAGTTTACAATCCAAAACATTCTGCCCCCTCCCCTGCAGAAGAGAAGGTTAGACCAATAGAAGGTTAGAGACAGGGGAGGCAGAAAACTTCTGAAAAACAACCTTGTTCTATGCAAAAGCGTCCATGTCTTCTTGGCCTGGCCCCTGCTTCCGGAGCCCCCCAGCTGACCCCACAGGGGAAGATGTGACACTACCCAGGGCCATACCCTTTCCCCTGGAGAGGAGCCCAGCCCCCACACCAGGGAAGGAAACCCAGTGGGAGGGGGCAGGGAAGCCACCCACAGGCTTCTAAGTTTAGCCCCTGCTCCAGACCACTCCCCTTATCCCGCCTCCAAGGCCTGGAGCCAGGCATGACCTCACCCTCCACTGCTAGACTCCACCCTGCCTGCCCAGAGTCCTGCCTTTGCAAATGGGTGGGGGGTGGCCTGGTGAGTGACTTGGAAAAGAGGAAACATGGGACTATAGACTGGAGGCCACGACAGGGACCAGGGAAGAAAGACAGGAAGCTGCCATACACACATTAAAGCCTGCAGCCTTTTTATTCGTGCCCCCCCACCAGGTATAGCCAGAGACCAGGCCCCTGCCCCAAGCAGAGACAGCAGGGGCCCAGAGCTCTGGGCTCCACCCTCCAAGTCCCCTACCCCAGACTGGCTTCTGCTTCTGTGCCCGAAGTGCATAAAGTGCTGGTGTGTTGTTATGATCCTCTGGGAAAGGCCAAAGGGATCAAGAGCCCCACCCCGATCCCCGCCCCTGGACTCAGGCAGCAGCAGAACCCTGTTCCAGTAGGGCCGGACATGGCCCTAGGCGCCCGGAGGCTGGGAGGGGCAGGGGGTCCCTGGGGAAGTGATGCAGTCCTGGGCTAGAGGGAGCTGGAACAGGGGGCCTTCAGCATGGAGCCCTAAGAGGGTGGGACCTGGGGGTGTTTCTGCACCCCTGTGGAGGGACTTGAGGTTCGGGAAGGGGGGAGGCCTTAGAGGTCTCAGAGAATGGGGCAGCCCCTCCGGCGCTTATTCTTGCGGACCTGGAGGCCAGCCCGTGTGGCCATCTCGAAGACCTCCCGCACCCCCTCCTTGGTCTTGGCCGAGCACTCGAGGTAGCCAAAGGCACTGATCCTATTGGCCATGTCCCGGCCTTCCTCCGACCGAACGGGCTCCTAGGGGGTGGGGGGAAAAGGCAAAGGGGGAGCTGGCAGGGAGGTGCGTCTCTCTGCCACCAGCCAGAGGTACAACGACCAGAAGAAACATCTCCAGCACCCAAGGCCCAGCCCCCAGGCAGCTTCAGGGCTCGTATCTACATTAAAATTCTCTCCTTCAGCCCCATACCCACAGTAAACCCTTCTCTCACCCGAATAGGTACCTAGCACCTTCTAACTGACCTCCCTGCCTCCATTCTCTCTCTTTATCCTCACCCAAGGAAATATTTATTGATTGGGGGGGATGGGGAGAGAAGCATCAATCGGTTGCCTCCCATATGCATCCTGACCAGGGGCTGAACCTGTGACCTTTTGGTGTACAGGACAAGGCTTGAACCAACTGAGCCGCTCGGCCAGGGCTCCGGTCTGTCTCACAGCCATGCTGTATGGCTGCCAGAGTGATATTTCTAACACAGACCTGACCACATCTGTCCCCAGTTTAAAGCCCTGGCTTAACTATCCTCAGGAGAGTCCACACTCCGTATTTTGGCAGCTTTCTCTAAAAAAAGTAATCCTCTGGCTAGAGAACCAATTACCAGATCCCCTGCTAAGCCAGTTCCCTCACTCTAGGCCTTTCTTCCAGACACGGATTTTTCTTCATCTTAATAGCTCCAACCCCTAACAGACAAATAAAATGCCAAGTGACTTTGAACAAGTCGCTTCATTCTCTGAGGGCTACATCAAATACTGGATCAGATGCTAAGGGCCTTTCTGGTTCCCCTTCACCAGGGTAGGTGGTGGGTGCCGAGTCCCCTCCAGCAGGCTCTGGGGAGGAGGCTGCCTTGCCTTGCCCCCAAGCACCCAAGGCCCCGCCCCCTGGGCAGCTTCAGGGCTCGTATCTACATTAAAATTCTCTCCTTCAGCCCTATACCCACAGTAAACCCTTCTCTCACCTGAATAGGTACCTAGCACCTTCTAACTGACCTCCTGCCCTGCCCTGCCGGGCAGCCCCACCCACCTGCTTCATCTTGGCCAGCTCCCTCCGGGTATGCTCATCTTGCCTCAGGTCCTTCTTATTGCCCACAAGGATGATGGGCACGTTGGGGCAGAAGTGCTTCACCTCCGGAGTCCACTTCTCAGGAATGTTTTCTGCACAGACAAATCCCAACAGGCGTTGGTGCCCCGGCCCCAGGCTAGAGAGCAACCCCCACCAAGCCCCTGGTCTCCCACCACAGAGGCTTAGAGGGTATTCATCATGACAGTCCCTTTCACAGCTCAAAGCCCCTTCCCTAGCCCTCCCAGGGGCCAGGGTTCCCACAGTGAGGGCAGCTAACAGCCTCCGGCACCCCTCCCCACAGCCTCGGCCTCCGAGGAAGGCTGAGATGAGCCAAGGCAAGAGCTACCTCGGTTGGTTGATTCCCAGGGGCGGTGGTCCCCTCCCTCCAGCGCCCTCACCCAGGCTGTCCGGGCTATCGATGGAGAAGCACATGAGGATGACGTCAGTGTCCGGGTAGGAGAGAGGCCGGAGGCGATCATAGTCTTCCTGCCCCGCTGTGTCCCACAGGGCCAGCTCCACCTGACGTACAGGGCCGGTGAGTGGCGAGCCCGAGGGCCCAGTCACTCCCCCACCCCCACCCTACCACCTAGAGGTTCTCAGTGAGGCCACTGGTCCTGAGGCTCACAGACAGCTGCAGAGCGCCTGCCGCGTGCCCGGAGTAGTAGGGCGGCAGGGGCCGCCCAGCACAAATTAGGGGAGTTTTTTAAAACCCCGAGACATCAGTGCTTGATCTTTGGGAAGTTTCTGAACTGCCTTTGTGAGCACCGCTACTTTATTTAATCCTCACAGAAACCCATTGAAGGAGGCCTTGTCATTACCCCCACTTTGCTGTTGGGGGCGCTTACGCTCAGAGGGGAAGGGTCGCAGTGTAGAGAACCAGGTGTGTTCAGATTTCCTGACTGTGGCTTTACTTCCTGACTTTCATTGGCAACAACAGGGAGAATGGAGCGAGGGCGTGGGTGGTGGAGAAGGACATCCTCACGTCCACAGTGTTGGGGCAGGGTTCCAGGCGCTATGGGGAGGGGCTGTGCCTTCACCTGTTTGCCGTCCACCTCTATGTCTGCAATGTAGTTCTCAAAGACAGTAGGGACGTAGACCTCTGGGAACTGGTCCTTGCTGAAGACGATGAGGAGGCAGGTCTTCCCGCAGGCCCCATCCCCCACAATCACCAGCTTCTTTCGGATGGCAGCCATGGCTGGGGCTGGCAGGGAAAAGGCCATGGGGATTTGGGGAGAAGCCTAATAAGTCCAAAAACACTTCTCTGGGCCCCCCAAGGCCTCCCGGGAAACCGAGGCACCCAGCAAAGGGACAGAAAGGGGCTTGCTCAGGCATGTTCTTGCCAAGAACCAATTGTTCAGGCAACTGAGCTTGAAATTCCTTATCTCAGGGTCAGGTCTCCCCCTGTGGGTTAGAATACTGAAGCGGGAGGTAGAAAAACAAGCCACTTGGGAGCCAGACAACATGAGATCTGACCTAATCCGCTCTTCAACTGTGGGACCCCGGACACCTAGAGGGTGTTCGGGGACACATCCAGAAGAGCCAGCCTTCACTTGCTCTACATATCAGGGTTACTGGCCAGACCTCATTCATCACCAGGATTTTGATACTTTTAAAATTTAATCACCGCTAACGTCCAATCTAGAACACACTGTCCTGTCCCTCACCCAGCACAAGTCATGCCCTGCCCTGTCACAAATGTGAAGTCCCTCTCCAAGGCCACAGGCCAGAAGAACGGGCTACCACAGGGTAGGTGGGTAAGAGATACTTTGGGGCATTTTGACAAGAATCATTTCCCTCAGTCCCAGAAGCCTAGAAAGGAAGTGGAGAGCTTCCTATTTGCACAAATTAGGAAAGCGGGGCTCACACACGTATTCAGCGGAGTCATGCAGGCACCGCATTCAAAGCAGGGCTATGTGACTCGAGTCTGTTGCCTTTTCTACGAATCATCCCAGAGGTGGGAAGGAGCAGAGGGAGGGAAACCCAGACAGAGGGCAGCGGCAGCAGCCGGCAGGCTTCCCTGGCCCACCCCATCCCGGTTCCCAAAGCCCCGAGTCACACAAAGGAGGCTCAGTCCCCGCACTGCCCACAGCCCACATTCGGGCAGCCTGCCTTCCTCCCCCCTTTCTCCTGGGCCTGGCAGCAACACTGGGTCACTCAGCCTCAGGCAGGGGACAATGACCACACTGTAGGGAGCCACACATCCAAGCAGAGCGACAGAATAACCCACTAGGGAGTCACCTCCACCCACTCTGTGGAACAGCCCCTTCCTCCCCTGTCCAGCTCGCTCACCCAAGGCCCTGCGCACCCCTCCCTGTGACTCAGGGCAAGGAGTCAGCTTCCCGGGTTTCTACGTCCCCCACCCCCAACACAACCAGTGCGCATCTGCACAGCTCATCACACCTTCCCAGCTCCCCGGCCCCTGAGCTGAGCCTCACTTCCTCCCTCCCAGGGGAAAGGAGCTGACCTCCAGCCGGCTGGAGTTCCCAGGCACCAGGCCTGGAGGAAGAGAGGGGAGGAGGGTCCAGATGAAGTTGAGACTGCTCGAAAGGCTGCTGGGAGGAGCCCCCCAAAAGGAGACAAATGAGAGCCAGTCCCAGGGCCAAACAGGCAGGGAGTAGTTAAGAAAGAAGGGGAAGGTAATCTGATCTCTGCCCCAAACCTGGCTTTTTCTCTCCGTCCCACATCCTGTCAAACTGGGCTGAACTCCTTTTCTCCCCACATACCACCACCACCTCACACCCCTCTCTTGGTCTGCCCTGTTCAAAGCCAATATTCCAGCCCAAGGCCCATTCTCTTGTTACAGGGGGATCTGGGGGGCCTCCCCCTCCCCTGCACACACATGCTGGAATGAGGGGAAGTAGATATGAGTCAGAGAGAGTTTACAGGAGTTGAAAGTACACAGCCACGTTCTCTCCAGCTCAAAAGGGGCTCTCCCTGATACCCCAAAAGACAGGCAAGAAGGCACTCACCATGCCAGTAGATCCAAAATGGGAACCATCCTCCAAAAGGGGGGTTCCTGGAAATTCAACCCAGGTGGCCAACTCCCCCCACCCCCTCCCTCCCTCCCTCTAGTTCCTTCGGTCCAGCTGGGTGCAAACAGGCCGGAGTAACAGCCGGAAGCAGGGGATGTGCAGTGTGGATGGAAGGCAATCACCAGTTGCTTAGGCTTTGGTGTGCCACTGCCCTGCCCTCCCCCAGCAGAGCAGTTTAGGTGGCAGCAGGCAGCTGGACGGGGGCATGCATTAACTGGCCTGGAGCACCCAGCTCAGTCAGAAGCCTTTCCCTTCAGGCTCTGGTTGAGCCAGAAGAGCAGCTGGCCCAGGCCAAGACTCTCAGGCCAAAGGCCAAGATGGCAATGGCAACAGCTCCCAGAGAAGCCGCCCCACCGAAATTGCCCCGCAGACCCTAAGAGGGGCAATCAAACCCCACCCCGCGCCTGGAATGGAGCCTGGAACTCCTGGGGCCTTCTTGGAGGCAAGACAGACATCCACCCTTTCCTGGAGCATTCTCTTCACTTCCAGATGACCCAGGGCCCCGCTGTTCCCTGCCAACCACCCTGAAGGAATAGGGTGCCTCCTCCTCAACTTGAAAACCAGAACTCAGCCTCGGGTCTCCCAGCCCAAACCAGCAGGGGAGTGTGAGGGCGAGGGCTGGAAGGAAGGAGGTCCTTACACCTTACACACACACACACACACACACACACACACACACACAGAGGGGACCTGGATCCTCACTAATCTCCCCTGCCTCCCACCCCAGGCTGGCTCCTGGCACCGTCTAGGGCGGTGTCCAGACCCCGCCGAGCAGTAGCAGCCCCCACCGGTCACCCCGCCCCTAATCCCGCCATTCCCCCGGCCCTGCCTGGGGAAAATCCTACGTCCACCCAGCCTCTGCCCGGACCCACACCCCACCCCAGGTCCCCCTCCGGCTGCCCGTCCCCGGAACCGCCCGGCTGCGCTGGGGCTCTCTCGCGGAGCTCCCAAGTTGTCCCCTTGCCCGGCTGGGCAGGTTCCGGAAAGCCGGGAAGGGAAAGGACTCTGGCTCGGACACCGGGAGGGACGGCCCGGTGGGGCAGTTCCCAGGGGCCCTGGCTGTAGCCCAGGCAGGGCAGGGCCGGGCCTGCCGGACCCCCGCACAGCCCAGACGCCGCGTCCTAGCGGAGGGAAGGCGGCCGGCACTCGGGCCCCAGGCCCCTCCCCAGCCGGCGCCCCGAGCTGCGGCCAAGCGGAGAAGGGGACAGTGCTCTCCCGGGGACGAGCTCCCGCGACGCCCCGCACCCCCAGTCCCGGGCCCAGGGTACCTTCCGCTCGGCCGCCTACAGCTGCGCGGCCGGTGCCAGAGGCAGAGACTGACCCGAGGGCCGCGCCCCGCCCTCCTCCTGCCTGCGGAGGGGAGGGGAGGGGAGGGGCGAGCCCGGGCTCCTCCCGTCCACCGTCCGGGCTCTGGGCCACCCCACCGATGGTCGACCCCTCCGGTGGCCCGGGCTCGGGGAAATGCTTGGACTGGGGAGGAGTGGGCGGCAGGGCGCTGCGGCCCCCCGAGGTCTCTCCCCCGCTCGGCTTCCCAGACCCTGGGGGCTGACCAGCGTCGGGAAAGTTGAGAGGCGCTCGGGGTGGGGTCTGGAAAGGGCCGCTGCTGCCCTCCCGTGGCCGCCTAACCGCCGGCGCCTCCGCCACCTGGGACCTCCGGGGAGGCGGGACTGGGAAAGGGCGGCTTCCCGGGCGCCCGAAGAGGGGCCTGCGGAGAGGCCCACCCTCTGCTCCTGGAAGCGTTGCGGAGCCAATACAGCCTAATTTCATCCCCTAGACCTGAGACCTTTTCAGAAACTTTGAGGCCGAGGCCACCGTTCCACTTCCCGACTTCCTTCCTTCCCCCCACCTGGAATTTCCAGAAGTCCAATTCCTACTTAACCTATCAAAGGGCGCTCCTGGAAATCCAGATCCCCAGCTGGGAATTCAGTTCCTACCCGAGTAGTATTTCTGTGCCGCTAGGGACACTTCGTCTGTTCTGAATGAACGCTTTGGGTATATACCTACACGTGTATCACCTTCCCTGTAAGGTGGCTGAGGAGGTGGATGGAGGATGAGGGAGACTACCAACATTTTACTAGCTTGTTCTGGGTACACTACACAGCTCCGCCTTTTTACTACTCACCACAGGTCTTTGGGTTAGGTATACCAGACCCCTTTGCCTGTAAGACACTAAGGCTCAGAGAAGTTAAGTGGTTTTCCCCAATATTTGCAATTGCTGTATAATACAGCAAGAATTCGGACATTGCCCTGACCAGTGTGGCTCAGTTTGATTCCTGCCAGGGCACCTGCCTGGGTTTGGGTTGGGTCCCCATTTGGGACCAGTACAGAAGGCAGCAGGTCGTTTCTCTCCCTCCCTCCCCCTCCCTCTAAAAATAAATAAAATCTTATCAGACATTGGGGTTTGCTTGGCTCTAAAGCTGGTGCTCTCCCCCTGCTGCCCCTTCTGTTCCTCCAACCTGTCCCCTTCCCACTGTCTAGCAGGGTGTGGCACATTATAGGTTGTCATCCAATACTTGCTGAACAAATGTTGGAAGTCGTATAGACTTTTAAGGTCTGATGTGCAACCCACACACTTGGTAAATCAGGAAACCAAGGACCAAGGTCCAGAGCACTTTGGTCCCCAGGCCTTGAGTGTGAACTGAGAGCTACGTGTTCACTTTAGATCAATCTCTGCCTTCAAAGGACTTAGTCTAAATTCAGACAACAGCAAGATAACTAACAGTTACTGAACGCTTACTGCATGGGCCTGGCTCTGTGTACATGAGCTACTTTAGTCCTTGTGACAACCTCACACGGTAGTACAGTTTTGTCCATTTACTGAGAAGCAAGTTAGGGCTGAGAGAGGTGTCAGAGCTGGTGTTGGATCTGGTATCAGAACCCAAACAGCAGAACTCTCCAATCCCGGCTCTGAACTGCTACTCCACACCAATTCCTCCTACAGACAGTAATGACAGAAGAGGCGGTTGCTGTACTGGGCCCATGCATACGCTGAGGGATACCCAGCCCTGAAGGACAGGTGAAGTGTTGGAGGGGATGTGCAGATTTTAAATGGGTTGGAGCCACCACAGGCCGGATTACAGAAAGGAACCCCCAGGACAGGGGTGGTGGCGAGACAGGAGGCTGGAGGAGAAAACAGTGGCCAGAACACGGAGGTCCTCGCATGCCACGTTCAAGAGCATTCTTCTGAGGGGCAGTAAGGAGCCACTAAAATGTTTTCTCAAGGGAATCGCCGACTCAGAGCCACTGCAGAAGGGACACTCTGTCTGTTATGCCCCAGGTGTACTGAGGGGTGCGGGGGGAGTGGCCAGGAGACAGAGGTAGGAGACGAGTTAGGAAGCTAACGAAGTGAAGAACCACAGCAGTGACAGTAGAGGTGCAAATAAGTGGACAAATAGGAAATATTTCAAATATGTCTACTCAAAAATCCTTAGTGATGAACTTGATGAGGAAGAGCCACAGGTGACCAATTTCAAGGCGAACTTCCAACATGAGTGGCTGAGCGGGCACCCACTGAAATGAAGGTGCACGTCTGCTGGGAACACGGTGATGTCAGTTCGAGGAAGGTTGGGCTGAAGTGCCCAAGGGGTGCCCTGCCATCCTGGAGACAGCAGGGGTCTGGGCGGGAAGTCGTGACTCAGGCAACACCGGTGGAGGGAGGAAGTCACACAACGGAAGACAGGACATGGAGTGGGAAGGGCAGAGGGCAGAACCTGGGAACACTTCGCTTTTAGGACATTCCAGTGCACCTTCTCCCACCCCAAAGAGCCTCTTGTTACCTTTCGGTTTCTAGTCAAAGTAAATAGAGACACATTTTTATCCAGCTGGTTTATTTGTCAGTAGCTATGGTTTTGGGTCTAACCGATACCCCTTCTTTAGCTAAATTGTCACTAAAGAAGGTCAGGGGGACAACTTCAGAATTTGGGTTGGGAGCAGGTAAAGCAGGGAGAGGTTGGGATGCTGCTGGGAGGGTCGGGGGCCGAGCCCCTCAGGAGTAACTGCCTGGCCCGCCCAGGGGGATGATGAAGACTGAGATGTCATCCCCGGAACCCAGCTTGTTGTTGGGGAGACGCCAGCCACGGTCCCGGGGGGTGCCCCGGGCCCCCAGGACCAGAGCCTGGGCCAGAGCTGTGTACCTGCCAGGAGCACATGTGCACATTCATGTACTGACATGTACATGGGGAGAGAGATACATAGGCCCTCATTACTTCCCTTTGCCCCGTCCTTCCCCACTGTCACCCCTCGCTGCCATTCAACCCCTACCTGCTGGGGTCATTGGGCTCATAGGTCGACAGCACCCTGTCCACAGTGGCAGCTACCTCAGAGTCACTGGTGACATCCCACAGCCCATCTGTTCCCAGGACTAGCACATCATCGGGGCAGTGCTCGTACTGTGTCAGGTCGTACACTCGCACCTGGAGGGAAAAGCAGGTGGACAGGGCGCCTGGAGATAAGGGACCTGGGGCGAGAGCCTGCCAGAGCCCTGGAGGAGGGAAGGGGAGGTTAAGGAGGTGCCCATACAGCTCACCTCTGGGAAGCAGGAGAGGAAGGGCTTGATGGGCAGGCTGGAGCTGCAGACCTTGAGGTTGTGGTCTCCTAAGCCCCGGGTCACCCCAATGGTGGCCATCACACGAGCCTAAAAGAAAAGGAGGCGGCAATGCTGCTAAAACCCTCCCCCAGGCACTGAACCCATGGGCCCTCCACCCCTGCCCTCAGGCGGGACCTCCACCTCCCTAGACAGCTCATGGCGGGTCCTCCTGCCCTCTCCCACCTCTATCATGGACTTTACCTTTTTGCCCTCCCCACAGACCAGAGGAAACCTGAGATCCTCCAGCTCGATCTTTTTGTAGGCCCTGGGGAAGGGGGAGTAGAGGAGGCATCACCGAGGCATCAAAGCCCCTCTCCCCTAGGAGCCACGCCCCTCACATAAACCCCTGAGAAGGGCCACATCCCCCCCAGCTCCCAGCCTGGCCAAGCCTCCAGATTCCACCTTGCTGCTGGCCAGGGACTGGTTGCGTTGGGAATGCAACGCAGCTTTGAGAATGGGAATGGGCCCAGCTTTGAGGGAAGTGTTACCAGCCGGTCATGTTCTGGTCCCGGTACAGCATCCTCTGGCCCAGCTCCTTGGGCTGAACCCTGCGGGGGAACTCGAGGTGGGTGAATTCACCACCCAGCAGCTCTGGTTTCAGGAAGCCCTAGGGTTGGGAGTGGCCAGACAGGGCAGAAAGCCAGGGGTTATTAGGCAGCCTAGTGCCTAAATGATCTTCATTATAGCAGACCCTTAAATGGAGTTTACCAGGTGCCACACACTGTGTAGCATTAACAGATATTAAGTCAGTTACTGTTCACAACAACCCTTAAGGCAGGAACTACTGAAACAAGTTAAGGGAATTGTCCAAAGTCACACAGTTAGCAAAGTACTCAAACCAGGATTCAGTCCCAGGCAGTCCAGCTCCATCCAGGGCCAGGGCTTAAAGCTCTAAACCATACTGCCTCTCAGGGGCCTCTGCTGTTCCCTCCCCACCTCTGCCTCCACTTCCTTCCTCAGCTGGGGCCACAGTGGGAGCACCGGACCGGCCCACGCTGCTTCCTGCTGAGGCTTCCACCAGCTCAGCCCCACACTCCTCCCACTCCTTGCGGTAAGGAGCTATCTGTCTGTGTGGTGCGGGTGGGGGAGTCCTCAGGACCTAGGGTACAGACACAAGACTCAGCAAACAAAGAACAGGAGTCAGGAGTTTAGTTCCTACTTACGAGCAGCTGAAGACGCTGGCGCTCAGTCTCCGGGGTGAATTCCCGGGACATTGGAATGATTTCACCATTCCGGACAATGATGGCTCTGCCCAGGGAAGGGAGAGATTGGGGCTTAGCTCTCCTTGGCCCCCTCATGGAGATTTCCAGAAACACCAGGCCTTCCCCATAATGACCCTTAGAACCCCGTACTCAGCCCCCATCTTTCCTCCCCAGGCGGCTCTTTCAGGCCCTCCCTTAGGTCTGTGATCCCTCCCGCCCTGCTTGCCTTCGGATTTAAGACCCACCACCTCACTCTTCTGTTTCCCCATCCCACAGAGTGTCATCCCCTCTAGTTGTTTTCACCCCCCCCGCCCCCCCACATACCTGCTGTCACCTGCATTGGCCACATACACCTTGCCTAGCAAGTAGACCACAACCAGTGCACAGCATCCTCCCTCCACTTGGTGGCCACGCCGCTCCCGGGCCATTTGCTCGTCCTGCCATGTGAGGAAGGGTCAAAGGGGGCAGATGAGGAAGAGGTTCCAGGCACACAGCCACGTCCCTCATCTGCAGAGGTAAACCGGCCCAGCCAAGCTGGAGGAGAGGAGGGGAGACGGGGGCAGAACATGCTCTCCTTCTTCCCCTCTGAACCAGGCTCTCAAAGGTAATGTAGGTTCTCAGGGTCACCTCCTCAGGCCATCTGACTCCCACATAGAATTGACCAGAGTATCTGTGTATCTACCTAGCAGGCTACCCACTCACCATGAGCTGGAAGGCATTCTCAATGGCCCCCACTACCAAGCTCTCGTGGGTCACTTCCTTCTGTGAAGACCAGCAAGGCTGAGGACCAACCAAGTGAGAGGGATCCGAGGAACCTGGGGTCCCTGGGGTAGATGGGAGGCAGAGGGGAGGTGGCGAGGGGTCCTGGAGTATCTCTACTAGGTCCTTTAGCTGCTCCCGAATGTGGCGATGTAGGAGCCTGGAGGCCATCTCAGCAGCTCCACCCCCTGCATGCCCATCAAACAGGCCCCAGTAGTAGAAGTAGAGGCCCTGGTGGAGAAGAAGTAGAGGTGAGTGATTGTGTGTGTGTGTTATGCAAGGAGAAGACCAAGCCTCTGGGCATGCACACACACATCAGAGAGGAGGTCAGAGCTTGGTAATCAAGGCAAATTAGATTTGCTCACTCATTTACCAAGGGCTTACTTTGTATCAGAAAGTAAAGCATCAGAAAAGCCAAACTCAGAGGATGCTCACATATTTATGGATGATGTAATTAATTACCCACACTGGCAATTAATTAAGTCACCCATAAATATGTGGGCACCTACACTTTAAGTGGAAACTAAAATCATACTGATGTGGTAGAATCTAATGGATCAATGCCAGGGAGAGGCATTCTGCGCCAGAAGGTAGAAAGCTAGTGAGTGAGGAGGTAGGTCTTCCACCTTTTGGATTTAAAACCAGATGCCTAGAATCCACGGGCAGAGGTGTCACCCTGTCTTAAGAGACTAGGAAGGCGGGGTGGGGGGCTTACCTGGCCTGGGCTAGGCTCCTTAGGTGCCCCTGCAACACTTCTCCGACCTTCCACGTACACCACTTCACAGCAAGCCTGGTCCTCATTGTGCCGGCTCTTGCCAGCATTGATGACCCTGCCAGGCCAGAGTGACCACATCAGGTTGGACACCAAACCAGGCCCTGGAATAACCCCCATCTTAGACATACACACTCTCTCTGGCCTGCTGGCCAAGCTGAGAAAGGTCATAGCCACCTGGGATCCAGGCCAGAGTGAGGAGGAGCTGGGAGGCAGGGCAAAGCACAGGGAGTTCTGTCTGGGTGTCAGGCCCCACCACCTAGTAGAAAGGCCAGCAAGGCACCTGCCTGCCTCAGGTCCCCATCACTGGCTAAGTGGGCATCCCTAACGATGTTGCAGGGGAGAGGCCTGTTGGGGGCATGAGGTTTTACTTCCTCGCTTGTCAAGACCCCATCTCCCATCCTGAAACCCAATCAATTCTCCTAGTGCCTTGTCCACAGCACAGCACCCTCATAGGCACACCCACCCTTATCCCAAAACCACCCAGTGAAAGTTTCTGCGCTTTGGCAACAAGGAAGTGCTCCAGCCCAGATCCGGAAAGAGGAATTGAAATAGGGTAGGAGTGGAGCCCACCTGGGCTGTGCAGGAGTCCGGTAACCACCAACTCTTCCAAAACAGGAAGCTAAAGAGATGGTGGTCGGGCCACGGGTCCATCAGCCACCACCCTCGGTGACACCAGCACTCCCATCTCCCAGAGCGTTCCACTTTCCCAGCACAGGCATCAAAAATACACGTCGCCTGGGAGTAAGCGGGCTGCTCCTATCCGAGGTCCACTTCCTTGCCTGGCCAGCGCAAGTCCGCCCGCGAAGGGGCGTTCGAAGGGGACCCTCGGCCTCCCCGGGTGGCCCCCGCCCCCGCCTCAGGGGAAGCCAGTGGCCGCCAGGTGTCGCGGGCTATTTCTGGGTGTGGAGGGGGAGGGGAACGATAAGAGGGACAGGGAACTGGGGCGCGGTGGTCGGGAAGTCCGGGACCGAGTCTCCCAAGCAGCCATCTCCTCTGTTAAAAGAGACCCCCGCTCCTTGAAACCGTTCCAACCCTAGCCATTAAACTACCGGGTCGCGACTGAGAAAGGGTCAACTCATCCTATGGGGAGCCCTACACACTCTGGGCTCCGGGAAAGAACAAGGTCCCTTAGGCGGCACGAGTGAGGGTAGTCAACGACCTGGAAGGTCCTGAGGAAGGCTGCACCGACTGGAGAAAGGGCTGGGAGTAGGTGCGGCCGACAGCCCAGAGGATAGCGAGGGATCTGGGAGAAGAGAGCTGCTGGCACCGAGCGCAGCAAGGGGGACCACCCCAGCTCCAGCGATGCCGAGGTGGGGAGGGGTGGGGGTGGGGCTCCCATCCTAATTACGGTGACCCCAGGGACGCTCACTCGGCGTAGCCCGTGCTCCAGGGCAGGCGACGGCCGGTGTCCGGGGGACTTTGCACAGCCCGGCCGGTGTGGTCATCTGCGCGACGCAGCCCCCCCGGGCTCAGCTGCAGAAAGGTCGGTCGGGAGAAGCTCGCTCGAGCCTCTGCTGTCTTTGCGGGTGCCGCGCTCCCGCCCCCAGCCTTCGCCGGAGGGCTCTTGGGCGCTTCTGCAGGGGCGGCGGGCTGCACTGAGGTCGCGTTGAGCTGGTCCGGAGACTTGGGGCGCGGGGGCGGGGCGCCCCCGGAGCTCACCAGGTGCGCCACGGCTGAGCGCACCCGGTTTAGCATGCTGCCTCCCTGCCCCGCCCTCGGCCGTGGCCCCGCCCCTAGGGCTCGCGGTGGGCGGGGCTTGCTCCCGCCCGCTATCCTCGGCCATTGGTTCCCGGCGGGCAGGGCGGGTTCCTGGCAGAGCTTCCTCCTGCTGTGGGCCACCCCGGAACCGCCTCCCCGGCCCAAAGCCTCTTCCCGCCCCGTTCAGCCTTCGCCCCGCCTCCGTTTCTTTCGGGAAGGATCGGACTGCTGTCGTGAGAAGGGGACGGAGGGAAGGAAACCCTGTTTCAGCCGTGCACTAGATTAGACACTAGGTAGAACCTCCCCATTATGACGGGAGGGTGGTGTCTCCTTGCCCTCGGTTCCCTGTGGCCTGCTTGCCTGAAAGGTGATGGCGCTAATGACCTGGAGCGAAGCCAGCCGCTTCGGGACCACTGGGTGTGAGTCACCTGGTGTGACAACACCTCTGGCTGGGGCGGGGGGTGCTGGGTGTGGTGTGGTCTGGAGCCGCGATCATGCTGAACTCGGGAGCTGCAAGTTCCCGGGCTCCGTGAAGACCACATGGATCTGGGAGAGCGGTTGCCGTTCCTACTCCCACTTTCCTTCTCGGGACCCAATTTCCCCCGCATTTAGACCTTCCCTGACCACGGCAGTACTAGTTAGTAAGGGTAACAACAATAACTACCATTTTGAGGACTTACTACTTAGTAGGCCCTCTGCGAAGTACTTTCCGTGTATTAGTCCATTTATACTGCACACCAACCCTTCAGAGTGGGTTTTACTTTATTTCTTTTTACCGATGATGCTCCTGTCATTTTGTATGACTTGCCCTAAGAGGTCACACAGCCAATCTAAAATTCACACCCATGGCAGTCCTTGGACGCCCAAAACGAAGAACCAAGCTGATTTGTCGAGATCAGGGAGGAAGGGTTAAGAGGGAAGTGGATGGCAGAGAGGAGAGTCGGGGATCCTCCTCTCCCACCCTCCCTCTTCTTAAGACAGAGGCGGCAGTCTGGGGGTGCTGAACAAGTTCCGTGTCTGCCGCCAGGGGGAGGCAGAGGCCAGGCTAAGCTTCCTGTCGGGAAGGGGACTGTGGGATGGGAATCAATCACTAGGCCTCCAGATATGCCTACTACCCCCCCCCCCCCACACACACACACAGTACGAAGGGGCACAAATGGCCCTAATGCAAAGTCAGTGGTAGCACCCAGGTCATGGTAGGGACTCCACCTCTAGACTTTGGGGTCAGCATGCTTCCTGACCATAAAACTCTGTGTGTGTGTGGGGGGGGGGGGGGCGGCGGCTAAACAGTGCCCCCAGAAGGGTGTTTCCTGGCAGCTTCCAAACAAAAATCTCATAATAATTATTCAGTTTTTTAAACTTTTTGTGAGTATGCCTGCATTCTGAGCAGAGAGAGCCAGAGAAAAGGAAGTCATACACACACACATACATACAGATCAGTCCAAAGGCACATAGAATGTCACAGTCGGATAAAAAACATGCTGGTGCTGTGGGTATTTCCTTTCTGTTTGAGAAAAACTAGAAGCAATGCTCAGAATAATTGCATAAACAGCAGCAGCAAGCCAGAGACTTAAGAAAAAATGTAACAGCCTGGCTATTTTTATTATTCAGTGTTTCTGGGACAGTTTGCTTACCACTTCTCTGTGCTGCCCAGCTCCCTAATCCCTGCTCTTTGCAGCACCCAGCAGGGTGTGGCTGCAAGTGGGCCACGGAACTGGGGCCCAGAGACACCTAGTTCCAGCACCAGATGGTCAGCAGGGATGTCAACAGTTCTCTCGGGCTCCAGAACAGCCTGCTGGCTCTCTTCTCCCTGAATTTCTCACCTCCTGTTCTTGGCATCATCACACCTCACCCTCAGACCGCCCCAGAACCTGGTGAGAAGGCCACCACCTCTGCTCTTCCCTGAGGCAGCAGAGAATGAAAAGGAAAAAGTATGGGGTGGTAGGAAGAAACAGACTTGTGAGATATTCTCCTCTGCTTAGAAATGAGACCCAGGCCCTGGCCAGTGTGGCTCAGTGGACTGAGCTCCAGCCTGCAGGCCTATGGGCTTGCCAACCCAAGGGTTGCCAGTTGGATTCCCAGTCAGGGCACATGCCTGGGTTGCAGGCCAGGTCCCCAGTAGGGGGCGTGCAAGATGCAACTGTATATTGATGTTTCTCTCCCTCTTTTTCTCCCTCCCTTCCCCTCTCTCTAAAAAAATCGTTAAAAAAAAAAAAAAAGAAAGAAAGAAAGAAAAAAGAAACTCGGTGCCAGGGCCTCAGGTAGGGAGGGGATTGGGAATCCTCAATACAGCCCCCCACCCCTATCCAATGGCTCAGAGCTCAGAACTGGGTTCCTTCCCCTGCCAGTGCCCTCCCCATGACCTCACCCCAAGCCCTCTTAACCTGAGGGTTGTCCCTCTTCTTAAGAGAGAAGTTCACACACCACCTCTTTCTTCCATTTGCCTAATACTTGCACATCCAAAATTTCACCCTATAAACAATGATAGAATTGCAATTATGTTGCAATTTTTATGACAAAGAAATTCTCGTCTCAGAGTCTGGTTCCCAAGTCAGCGTTCACATCCCTAGCCCTTGGGGACCACCTATTGCAGCCCTCATCCCTGCTGTCCCTCTACCTTCACCCTCCCCTAGGCCTTCCCACGCCTGAGGACGCCACTGCTAGGGTAGGGACTGTCTGCTACTCCCTCCTGGATTTTGACATTTTGACAGCCGGAGGCTCACATATCAATCTACGTAAGCGTTGTGGAGAAGAATTTTGTGCAATGGTGGGAATCTCTATCTTTTGTGCCTAGTACAGTAGTCCCTAGCTACATGTGGCTATTGAGCACTTGAAATGCAGTGAGTGCGAAGGAGAACCTCAATTTTTAAATTTTATTTTACGTTTTACAACCACAAAACGGTTAAGTGGCTACCGTATTAGACCGTGCACTTCTAGAATCTTCAAGGTTCAAAACCCCTGAAGGTCTGCGCAGGCACTCCTCACAGTCTGGTCCCCCGCCCCCCGGAGCCCCAATACCTGGTGAGTTTTGAGGGCCTCTCACCTCTCTGAGTGACCCTGGCCCGCAGAGGGATGTTCACCCTAACCCCACCGCGGGCGCCGGAGGGTCTCTGGTCCCTCGCCCCACCTCGGCCGCCAGGGGCCGCTGTGTCCGGCTGCAGCCCCTGGACTGAGCCAGGCGCTTGGCGTCCCGCGCTGTCCTGGGGCGGCGGCGGCGCCCGCGGGGAGCTGGCGGACAGCGGCGGCGACTGCGCGCTCCCGAGCCTGCGGGCGGGAGCCTCGGAGGGTCCCCGGCTGCGCTCTGTCGAGCTGGCCGGGCAGGCCCAGAACTGCCCTCCTGCGCAGAGCGGGACCCGACCTGACCGTGATGCCAGTTTGGCCAGAGCCCCGCCGCCTCGGGGACGCAGCAACTTGGTGAGGGGCACAGGGCTGCGTAGACTGCCCCAGAGCTGGCCGCTCCCGCCGGAGGGCTCTCGGAGTGTTGGTCTCGGCCCAGAGGAGAGGACAACGTCAGGCCCGCGGGTGGGACCAGTGGCACCGCTGTGGGACAGGTAGGTCCCAGGGGTGGGGGCTCAGGATTTGGAGTGGAGGCGAGGGAAGGTAGGCAAAGGTTAAAGGTCCTTGTGGTTCACATCCTCAGCCCCCAGCTGGTTTGCCGGCTGCTACCCGGACTCGCTGTAACCTGGACTGGTTGGGGGAAAACAATCCCCCAGTTGGGAAACTGAGTCAGGAGTGTGAAAGCCGGAGAACAAGTCCCCAAAGCTTCTTTCTCCAGCTGGCGCCGAGGGAGGGAACAGAATGCTAAAAACCAGCTTAAATGCCTCTCGCAGGCCTTTAGGGTCCTGGGGTTCACAGGAGGGTTGGGTTGGAGGGCGTGGCTGCTCGGAGAGAAATGGGAAGGGCACTGAAGGTTCCCGCTGGGGAGGGGAGATGCTGAGTCAGGGGGCCAGGTCCATCTGCAAGGGTGGGGAGAAGTCTGCTCACAGAGCCACCCACCCAGGGCATCAGCACCGCTTCTGCCCCCTGCCCCCCTGGTCTTCTCTGGCTTCTCACTCCAGGGACCTAGGACACGGAGGTCTGGACTCTTCCTGGGCCCATCATCCTACCTGCTTCCGTCTACCTGCCTTTGGAGGCTGAGGGAGGAGAGGTCTCAGGAAAAAACTGAAGAGCTGTTAGGGCCTCTGTGATTCAGGGAGCCGAGGACTCCCATTCTAACCGCGGGAGTGGGGACGGGGTGAGCCTTCTGCATACAAGTCCAAGAAGCAGGTGTTGAGGGGCAGGAGGCGGGTGGAGGCGAAGAGAATTCAGGGCCTCAGGGGCCCGTCCCAGGTGCTTCTTTGAGCAGCTTCCTGTCAGGTTTGGCTGAGGCCCTGGCCTTCAGCTCTCTTCCAAGGCCAGGTAGGTGATAGATGGCGTTGGTTCTCAGATGCCTCCTGCCTTCGGGCCTGCCTTCCTCCTGGGACAGAGAGACTCCTTCAGCTGCTCTCGTCGGGCTCAGTGCGCCCACACCCTACACGTTCCCAGAGTCTGCAGGGACCCCTGCGAATTCCCCGGGGGCAGAAGAGAGACTGCCCCCACCCTGGCACCTTGGGGAGCTGCCTGAGAATTGGGCTCTGCTTCAGTGCTGAGCCCACCCCCTTGTCCTCACCCAGGTTCCCCTTTGTCTCCTACAGGACCAGGGGCTCCTTTGTCCTTTGCAGGACCCCATGAATTTTTCCTACTTGTCTAGGTAGAGTGAGTCTGAGGCCAGTGAATGAACAAACAGAAGCTGAGAAATCCCACAAAAGGTGAGTGAGGAGACAGTCAAAGATGGGGAGAAGGCGGGGGAACAGAGATCCAGCACCCTACCCAAGGGAGCAGCCAGGTCCTGGCTTTTGGTTTGGCCTCTGGTGTTCCCAGCACTGTGCTGGCACCTGCGGGAGCCCGGCAATGCCCCATCGCGGCCCCCCAGCTGCTCTGTGCCTCTGCTTCCCTGGGATTCCCTCCATTTCTCGCCCATCCTCTGGGATGGACTTGGGAGAGCTGAACCATTGAGGATGGAGGAGGAGAAGGGACGGGGAGGGGGGCAGTGGGAATGGAGCAGACTGCCGACCTCTGCTACCCACACCTGCCTGGCCGTGGGCAAGTCATTTGACTTCTATTAGCCTTGGTTTCATTTCTTCCTTTTTAAATTTAAATTTGTTTACATTGAATTGCTAGTACATTCCCAAGGCTCAAAACCCAAAATGTGAAAGAGTGACAAGGACAAAAATAATTCTCTCTCTTCCTTTTTACCTCCTAGCCAACCATTTCCCCTTCTTGGTGGCAACCTGCGTTGTTAGGATGTTTTTGTACATTTCCAGAGCTAGCTTATACATATTTGAGCAACACATATCACCCCTCCCTTTTACCTATCTCATGGTTTATTTCTTCAATCCTCACCCAAGAACATGTTTTTTTTTCAATTTTTAAAATAACAGTTTTATGAAGATATAATTTACATACTATACAGTTAGTATATTTTAAGTATACAATGAAATGTTTTGTAGTATATTCAGAGAATTGTACAACCATCATCGAGGATATGTTTTGAAATTGATTTTAGAGGGAAAGGAAAGGAGAGAGGGGTGGGGAGAGAGAGAAACATCGATGTGAGAGAGACATGGATCAGTTGTCTCCCGTATGCACCCCGACCGGGGGTCAAACCTGCAACCTAGGTTTGTGCCCTGACCCAGGATCAAACGGGAAACCTTTTAGTGGACAGGTTGATGCCTCAACCAACGCGCCACCGGCCAGGGCCAGGGCTGCACAGTTTGTACACGGCATCCTGCACTTTGCTCCCCCCCCCACCCCCGCTGGTGGGTTATTGTTAGTGCCTCGGCACATAAAGTGTCTCCTCATTCTTTTTTGCAGATGCCTGGACAGGACTGCATTTGTACAGATGCTCCCCAATATATTTAGCCAGTCCTTCACTGATGGTTCTTTAGGTTGTGTCAGGCTTCTTGAGTATCAGTTTGCTCATCTGTAAAATAGGTACAAAAAAATGCTACTTTGTGGGACAGCCATGAAGGATTCCAGACCCTGTTCTGAACTGCCTGGGTCAAGTGTTCCAAAAATGGGAGTCAGCGTTACCGTCCCTCCCATGTCATAGCCGTCCGTGGGACCACGCCTGGCTCATCCTTCAAGACCCCTCCTAACTGTCATCTCCACAAAGCTTCCCAGCAGGATGGTCTGCCTTCCTGCTCTCTTTCCTGCTAGGAAGGCAGTCACTACTTTCTACAGTGAGTCTGGGCCAGGCTGAGAGGTGCCTGGGAACGAGGTGCGCACTGCCCCCCTGTGCACCTCCCAGGCACCTGGCACAGAGGCGCCGGGGCTGGGCTCTGAGGGGCTCCTGCATGAGGGGCTCCTGCGTGGAGTCAAGCGAGGTATGCGCTTCTCTCTGCAGGATGCGTGCAGAGAGCGCTGCGTGGAACTGGAGCACGGGCGGCTGGCTGCTGGCACTCTGCCTCGCCTGGCTGTGCACCCTCCTGGCTTCGGCTTCCTTGCAGTCTCTTACTCCCACAGGTTTGGGGGAGATGCAGGGCCTGGGGAGGGGCTTTCCCAGGATACCTGGGGAGCTGGACACCCCCATCCCATCCCACAGCAGGCAGATCTCCGAGGCGGAGTCAGATCCCTAGATCCTAGGGGTTCTGGCTGCTCCTCTTCTTCACCCAGGAAACTCTGCCCCCTCTGCTGTCCCAGCCCGGAGGAGGGGTGGGCAGAGCCATTGCCCACCTTCCCTTTTGGCCCAAGAAGAGAGCCACCCCCTGTCCCCCACCGTCCTACCCAGCCAGCAGTGGGGGCTTAAGTCTAGCCTCCTGGCCTAATTCTGTGGTTTTCCCTTTGGGCTGGCTAAAGCCTGTGTAAGCGGATGATCCTTCCCACGCATTGTAAGCCCTGGGGCCCTTGCCCTCCCGGAGGAGGCTGGGAGGTGTGGGCTGGCCTGGGACTTCATCTTTCTTCTGCCCAGGGCCAGGCTCTGCCAAAGGGCGTGAGTGGCCTCGCACTGAAGCAGCAGGAAGATTTCCCCGGTTTTCTCCTCCCCTGAGCTGGGAGGCGGGGCTGGAGGAGTGCCGGGGGTGGGGGCAGGGAGAGCAGGGTCGCAGACCAAGACTGGTGCCTGATTCTGTGCTGACCCCTGCAGTCCCCGTGAAGCAGGGCACCTGTGAGGTGACAGCTTCTCATCGCTGCTGCAACCGGAACCGCATTGAGGAACGCTCCCAGACTGTCAAGTGCTCCTGCTCCTCCGGCCAGGTGGCTGGCACCACCCGGGCAAAGCCCTCCTGCGTGGATGGTGAGTGAGAGGCCGGGACCTGGCAGGGAGGGCCTGATCAGAGAGATAAGAAGGTCTGTCCCGGCCTCGCCATCTGCTGAGGATACAATTTCCTACCCATCGCAGGGCTTCCCCGTCAGGTCTCAGATAATGGGGCAACCTCTGGGGGAGGGCAGCCGTGACCGTCACATTTCACAGGGGAGGAAAGCACACCACGGCCGCCCTCTGGCCGGCACCCACTGCCCCACACCCACTGCCCTGCACCCGGATCCCCTCACACCTCGTGTGGGACTCACTCCCGCAGACATGGTCTTCAGCCCTTACCCTCCTCCCCAACCCTCCTCCACGGGCCCTCCTCTTGTTCACACACCAGCCTCTGCCTCCCGTCACTCGGGCACGTGTGAGTCCCTGGCCTGTGCATCCCTTCACGCCCACCCCCTTTCCCACACGCCCCGCCCCCCCTCATTTTCTCACACTCACGTGGCAGCCTTGTCAACGTGCCTGCCTCCTTGTGCACAGCTGCTCCGCGGACTGGTCCAAACGGGTCGCACCCATGCTCACAACACCCAGGGGGAGCTGGGTCGGGGCCTTGCTGCTAATGACACAGTGACTCATCTCGAGGGTAGAAGCCATGTCCCCGGCCTTCACCCTGTGCTGTCTTTGGCAAGATGCAGGGGTCAGTGGGGTTGAGGTTGATACGGCTGTGTGCCCAGGCCTGTCTGGGCAGCCCAAGGAGGGGAAAGACAGGGAACAGCAGGGCTCTGAGAAGCCAGGGATGTGCGGAAACAGGCACTTC
>PVKU01008128.1:0-77454 GCA_004027475.1 Anoura caudifer | reverse complement strand
GAGCACCTATTCCCCATGCAGTCAAAAATCTACATACAACTTTTGACTACCCCAAAACTTAACTACTCATAGCCTACCGTTGACCAGAAGCCTAACCAATAAAATAAAGTCAATTAATGCATATTTTGTTATATGTGTTATACAGTGTATTCTTGCAATAAAGCTAGAGAAGAGAATGTTATTTAAAAAATTATAAGGAAGAGAAAATACATTTACAGTATTTGGTGAAAAAAATCCACATATAAATGGACCTTGGCAGTTCAAACCAGTGTTGTTCAAGGGTCAGCTGTGGTCCAGTCCTGCCTGGGCTCAGAGAAACTGTAACCAGGTAGGTGCCATGAGAGGCTCTTAGGCAGGATTTTGAGAAGTGACATTAAGTTTAGTTCCTTTGGAGACCTTTTCTTGCTGGGAAAGGAAATTTGCTTCCAGATGTGTCAGCGCCAGCAGCCCCGGGCCTCATGCGTGCTGGCACTGACTCCTCCTCTGAAGGCCAATGGAACCGTTAGCTTCTCGTGAGGTCCTGTGCACGCCCAGTATCCCAGCACCTAGCGCTGGCACTGGCACACAGTAAATATACACAAAATGTTCTTGAGTGAAGAAGTAAGTAAATGGGGTGGGAAGCTGCTGCAGACCGAATGTTTGTGTGCCCCCCCAAATTTATACATTGAAACCTAAACCCCAATGTGGTAGTATCCTTAGCTCCTTCGCTATACGTGGTTACAGCAAGAAGAATGCCATCTATGAACCCTCCCCAGACACTGTATCTGCTGGTGGCTTATCTTGAACTTCCCAGCCTTCAGAACTGTAAGAAATAAATTTCTGTTGTTTGTAAACCATCCAATCTACAGCAGCCTAGACCGAACAAAAGTTCACACTTGTCAGAGTTATTTAGTGACATCAGCCCCTTGCCCTTTCCTTTCAATACAGAGCCCTGGGAAGTCCTGTGGGAACTTCCACCCTGGCATGCAGAGAAGGGCATGACATCACGGGGGTTATGCCAAGACCTGGGTTCCCCTGCACCACTACTTCAGCTCAAATGCTGGCTTCACCATTCATCGGCCGCCTGGCCTTCAACCAGTCACATGATGTCTTTGAGCCTCTTCCTCATCCAATGACTGAAGAGATTAGATTGGGCTGGGCACTAAGTGTTATAAGCCTACTTCTCTTAAAATCATTTTCAGCACAAAATCTCTCTTGGGCTCCCTCAGTTCTGAGTTAAAAGAATATACAATTGATCCTCATGACTCAAGGAGTCCACATTCGCGAATTCACTTACTGGCTAAAATGTATTTGTAACCCCCAAACCAATATGTATAGCATATTCTCGGTCATTTGAGAACATGCACAGGGCAGCAAAAGATCTGAGGAACCTGACATGCACATTCCCAGCTAACGTCAAATATGGTGACCCTTGGCCTCCGTTTTCAACTCCCATACTGTTCTGTTTTGCAGTCTGTTTAGTGTTGCATTTTTTTAATTTTTACACTATTTTATTGGTGATTTTGCTGTTTACAGTGGCCCTCAAGCATAGTACTAAAGTGCTGGCTAGTGTTCCTAAGCTCGAGAAGGTTGTGAGGATCCTTATGGAGAAAACATGTGTGTCAGATAAGCTTCATTAAGGCATGAGTTACAGTGCTGCTGGCTGTGAGTTCAGTGTTCATAAATCAACAATATATGTTAAATAAGGTATCTTTAAACAGAAACAAACATAAAACAAGGTTACATATTGATCAGATGATGAAAAACCTGTGATCAGAGGCTCCTAGGGGAAAACCACATTTCCCCTAGAAGCAGCGGTTCAGTATTTGCTAATTCGGTGTTTGCGGTGACTTTATAGAGCATAACTATTGTTAAAAATGAGAACTGACTGTACACTCGGTCCGGAGTTCATCTGCAGCTGTGCAAGGGCATCCCCTGGAGTAGCACAGTATGTAGCCAGCCCAACCGTCCACAGCAGCGCTGCCCTTGAGATGTGATCTAGTTAGAATGAACGCTACTGAGAAAACAAAAATGGAAACTTCCATCCTTAACCCATCCCAAATTAAAAAACTTTTCTAGCCCCTTTAGTCTGTGCTCCTGATGATTTCATTGCACATGACCTGGGCTGCTGACATGGGTGTACCCATCTGGGAATCTGGTGTCCCCTGGAAGGCTTTCCCTCCAACCCACTTATGTTAATACAGGTATTCTAAATTTTGCAAGAAAAAAAAACCCAAGTGCTTCTAAGCTTCCTCCTTAGATCAGTTTGTAACTGTCATTAATAATTACAGATGGTGCCCCTGTGAGAGTGTTCTCCACTGCAGAAACACAAGGCAGTAACAGTGAATAATTCAAGCACGCACTTGAAAATCCTACTAGGAAGATATACTGGGAGATTTTCTTTTAAAGGAGAGGAAACACAAGAGCAAAACTACAGCAAAAAAAGTTTTTAAAAAGCAGGAAGAAAGAGAAAGAAAGTGGTAGAAACAAATTTTACTTGAGAAAGACTGATTATCAGCAAGGTGGATCAAAATTTGTTTCCTTTTGCAAGTTGGGGTAAGTTTGGGGGGTTTTTTTTCTTTCAAAATATAATTTGTAACTATATGTCTCTCATATGTAGTCAGCCAATCACATCACTCATAGTGTAACAATTTCATGCAATTAAACCCTGCCCCCATGCAATTGTTCTTTGAGACTGTGAAAATTAGTATGAAATAAAAGAGCACTCTTCTTAGGCTCTGAACTCAGATGGGGAGGCTCAAATCCCACTGATACCACTCTAGCTAAATGGCTGTTGGTAAGTGGTTTATCTTTTAAACTTCAGATTCCTCACTTGTAAAGTGGGGATGGAAACAGCACCTACTGCATAAGGTTGTTTTGAGAATTAAAATACTTTATATAAAGCACCTAATACCATACGTAGAATATGAAAAATGTCATTTATTAATGCATTATAATTGGTAAATTGCATACAGATCAAGGTCGTCTGGGGGCTTTAAATCAGAACGGAAAGTATCTGACAGAAACACCTTCGGAGTTATCTGTCATGCAAGGATTGATGCAGGCAGGAGAAAGAAGAGAGAACAGCAATTTTCTTTTGAGTTTTTCAGGCTCTCCACTTTTCTTCTCTCATTGCTAAGTAATGATCAATGACTTCCCAGAGACCAAAACTAATCCCACAAGTAAAAATGATGTGATTACAGGCCCAGCACCTGGAAGCCACAGTAATATCCCACTGATGTGAGAAGGAGGGACAAGTGACAAGAATATAAACTTGAGTAGCAGACAAAGAAAAAAAACCTCTAAGGTCAAGTCTCCACCATAAGCAACTAAGAGAAGAGGAAATAAAGAATTCTGAGGCTCAAAGGAGATGCTACTTCTAATGCGTCTAGCAGCTCTCATCCTACCATAATAATAAACCAGTCTTGGTGGTTATATTCCATAGGAACCTGCCCAATAGCCTTACTGCAGGAGTACTGATAATAGAATCCTAACTTTAAAATCACCACATCTGAGGAACGGAATCATAAAATACATCATTAATAAAAGAAAAAACCCAAATACTGGCAACAGCGTAGTGGAAAACCTCATGCCCTCCCAGAGGCACGGTTCAGGAAGCCTCCAGGTCAAATAGTCAACATTCATGGGCGGGATGAACACGGCTAAAAAAGGAAAAGAGGCCAACACAGAGCTGAAGATACATTATGTTGCTGTCATCATTGATCAATGATCAAGTGAGTCATATAATTGTGCTCTTTCTCCACGTAGAGCGTCATGGAATTGTGGGATTTGGAAAGAACTTTTTGGTTCATCTAATCCAACCTTCTAACATGCCTGTGAATCCTCAATCTATACCCATGGGTTTAAGAAAGGTGAGAGAGTCAGGGTGGGATGCAAGGGTAGTCTATAAAAACATAAACTGGGTGTGAGAATCCCAATCCACTACCTCACACTATTTGGGGCCTTAACAGGATCGGTCATCTGACACCACCTCTGCTCTCAGTCTATCAGCCTATCTATTGCTGGTATCGCTACAACCCCTCCCCACACCCCCACAGCTATGGATCCCGTGGAATGCTGACATTCCTGCCAACACCCTTATCTTTCTCATCCTGGTACTTTGTCACATGGTTCCCCACAAGCCACTGACTCTGGACCAAACCTAAAATCTGATCTCTTGGGGCTGCTGCATACAATGAGACAAACCTTGCATACTCCTACATTGGACTCCACTTCAGATCTGTGATTTCACTTAGCAGCTGGACCCTTGACCAGATCACTAATCCTCTTCGCTTGTCCTTTGTCTGCTCGCTCTGAGTCCAACCCACAAGCTAGAATGTGAGCACTTCCTGTTTAAAGTTGGGAAAGAAGAGAAGGTTTTGAGGGCTGGGTCCTGCCACTGATTTTTTTATCCAAAAATCCATTTGCAAAATTGCTGAGCTGTGGAAAGACAAGAACTGTGGGTAGAAAGTACAGATGAATTTACTAAAGAGGCAGAGAAGCTGATTATACTCCTAACTGGAAGTGTTTAGATTGACTTACAATTGGAGAGAGGGGTGAGAAATCTGAAATCCAGGCACTAGAGAGAACGAAGTGAGCCTGGCAGGCTGCTCCAAATATGAACTTGTAAATATATGACCACCTAGCAGACCCGGGCCTTCTGCGAAGGCCCCGACATCTGCTCCAGGGGCCCTGAGTGAGACAAACCAAGCTAAGATCTCTCCCATTCCACTCAGTGGTTCTTCCAACCTGAACTACTCTTTATGAACCCTCAGTCATGACGTGCAAACCACCCCAAATATGCCAAACCACTCGCCACAAGTGCATCTGAATCTTCTAACCTGTTGTCCCTTCTTTTTTTCTTCCCAGGGGGAGAGATATTCCTCCTTCTGTCCTGGGCAAATCTCTGTCTACTCTCAACCTAACCCCTTCTGATGTATAAATTACCTAATGAATCTATAAATGCTCTTCTCTCCTGCATCTACAGACATTCCTATTTCTCTAGATGTCTCCTTATCTTAGCCCAAAAAAGTGCCTACAATTCTGAGGTCAAGATTTAAATTGAGACTGTCATTCAAGCATTCACTCCACAAAACGAAGAGTGCCGCATTGCTGGACTGAGAGCTCTGAACACCCCAGTGCAGAACACTGCTGGTGCTACTGCTTATATTGCCAGGGATGCTTTTTTTGTTTGTTTTTACTTTGTTTTAAGAAAGTGCACATTATGGACCACCAAACCAAGACCTGATTTCTTACATAAACACTGAACTAATACTCCAAAGAAATAGGAATGAGATTATTTTCCCAGCCAAACCTGAATTAAAAGTCAATAGCTATTGGCTGCCCCTTCTGGCTCCTAACATCTTCTTCAGGGGAACTCTGGCCTGCACAAGGACACCTAATGGCAGGAGAGCTAGGGGAAACCACCGAGAAACACAAGCCAGCATTGATGGCTCACCTTGCAGACCTGAGCCATACACAGAAGGACAAAGCAAAGGGATTTTACAGGCTAAGTCAGGGACCACACTGAAATAATACAGAGCTTTAACAGCCTATTTAGTGAGTTCATTTAATAAAACAAACTACACCCCTAGAGATGGTCCCGAGTACCTATTTATCAGCAACTACTTAAATCCATGCTGAACTTATTGCATAGTGCTTGATTTAACACTAGCTAATGCTGGTAAAATAATTTCAGATTTTCCCATTCTTGTAGGCAACATGCCTGAATAAGTAATTAATAGCTACCTTTTCTTCATCCCACTTGAAACTATGCTGCTAGTCCCTTCATGCCACTGGGCCCCCTGGCACGGTGCTCTCATGCTCCAATGTGGTCTGCACTGCAGTAGATTTCAGCCCTGGAAAACAACTCAGAGGTAAACACGCCTTCCTAATACCAACATATCATCTTCTCCAAGTGGCACAAACTTGGCTTCTGCGTGTGCTGCTTTTATTATAAAGACTTAGCGCAGACATTTTTAACACAATAGTCATTTTTCTCACCAGACTCCATAATTCCTCTATAATCATAAAGACAAAAACACATTCCTCACTTTACACCAAAAACAAAACACAAAAAGCAGTGTAACAACTCTATACGCGTAGGCCGGAACAGGAGGGGAAAGAACAAAGAAAAATCATCTGGGCGGGGTGCAGGAGCATAAAGAAGAGCTGAGGTAAGATGAAAAGTCTACCATAGCTGTGCGTGGCTTCACAAAATAGTTGAGAATAAGTTTCCTATAAATTTAAACCCCTATATCAAATCCTAAGTGACTGCATAATCGGAATTTTAAATCTGGAAAGGGGGGAAATGGAGACAACTGTACTTGAGCAACAATTTTTAAAAATACATTATAAAAATAAATAAATAAATGAGAAAAAATAATTATTTCTCTTTAAAAAATTTTTCACCCAAGGCACGATGAAAGCACACAAGAATGCAGCATATCTTCAAAAAATGTGTATCATAAGAAAAAATACAACTTTTAGTCCATGTGTTAATAATGTGTAAAAGAAGTCAGAAAATATCAGAATTGAAAACATGGTTTCCACGGTACTATCGTTTACTGGCTAACAGATGTACTGGCTACTAACACTAAAGCTTCCAGCAAACTCTCCCTGAAGCTGGGAGCTGCCTGAGCAGAGAGCCGTGTCTGCCCCAGGAGCGTCAGGGCCCACACCCATGGCAGATGCCCTGTAATGTTCTACGAATGAATGGGGCTACTGAATGACATTATTAAGTTGAATAAGCTTGAGGGGTTGGTTACAACTTTCACAATTTTAATTTTCTGAGACAGAAGAATGGAACTAAAACTAAAGTTTGAACCAAAATGATTCTGGAGGTAACGGAGCCCAGAAAGTGTACAAGTCCTGATTTGGATGGACTTGACTAACACCATTATCACTAGCAATAAGTAGGTGGCACTGAGTTTGCAGTCAGTGCTATTAAAGTGCAAAAAAATCTAGTCAATAGATTCCTCTATATAGGTCCTATATTCCTATACTCTTATACCTGAAGCTTAATGTAAACATTCCATTTCAGAATTTGTTGAGCATCTTATATGTGCCAAACACTGTACCCAGATAGTACTGGGTACATTAAAAAAAAAAAAAAAAAAGTAGGCCACTATCCATAAGCAGCTTAAAAGTCTGGAATGGGTGATAGAAATATAAACAAAAACAAGCCAAAAAAAAGCACTACATACAGTAAATAGAAAGATGTACAAGGGAAGTACTCAAGGAGGGATTAATGCAACATTTAGGGGTGAGGGAAAGCATTGTAAGGAGAACAGCGCAGGCGGAGCTCTGCTTGAAAGATCAATTAGAGCTGCCAGCCAGACAAGGCACAGAAGAGCAGGCCAGGAATCCAGGCAGAGACACAGAAGTGAGAAGCAGCTTCGTGCTTCGGAAAATCAATAAGTAGGTGCCGCAGTGGAAAATGAGAGAGAGAGGGAAAAAACAATGGAAGGTGAAGAGTTAACACCTGGGAAAAGACTAGATTTAGGATGGGCCTTGGCAACCAAGCTAAGAAATTTGAACCTCATCCTAAAATCAATGAGGGACCACGGATGGTTTTAGGCAGAGGGAGGTAAAGGGGCCAATTTTAGAAAGATTACACCAGCTTCAAAACATCCTTGATTACCCCGGGCTGCTGAACTTTCCTTCTCCAGACTCTGAGAGTATTTATTGTATCTCTCAAGTTACCCCTGCCCTGCCTTGTACTGTTATTCTTGTTATGTGCACGCAAGTCTTTATTCCCCATTTTAACTGCCCATTCCAGGAGGCCATGGACCATTAATCAGACTGTTTCTTTATTTCCCAGGGATTACCACAACATTCTCAATTCGGGATCCACATCCAAGACCTTTCTGCTCAATCCAAGACCCTATATGCAACTGCCTAATCAGCACCTTCCCTTGGCCTCTTCACACATATCACAAAGTGACTTTGCCTGAAATGTCCTTCCTGCTCCTGGGCCCCTTCTCCCAGTGAATGGTATTACAGTTCTCCCACTTGGCCTGAGCCCTGAAACCTGGAAATAGCCCTTGATCCTCTTCAATTACCAAGTTTTACTGACCTTGTTTTCTAAGTATCTCTTAAAACCCTACTCCTCTCTCCCACAGAGCTATGACTTCGGTCAGTGCCTCCATCATTCACTCTTGCCCCATCCAGTCTGTTCTCAGGGCCGCATCCAGAACAATGCTATCTTTATAACACTGCAAATCTGATCGTCTCTCCCTAGCTCTAAACCCTATCTTAATTCCTACTGCCTTGAGATAAAGTCCAAACCCCTTAAAGGGCTTGCAACCCTTCATTAGGGAGCCCAGGGTTACCTCTTTAACCTCATCTCTCACCACTCTCCTCCTCCCACTCCACCTTCAGGCTATTTGGAATCCTTTCAGTTACTCCAGTTCGCTATTCTATTCTCTCTGTCTCTGTCTTCTCTCTTCTCTCCTCTCCTCTTTCTCTCTGTTTCTCCTCCCTGCTCCTCCCCTCTCTGCCCCTCTCCTCCTTCTCTTTGCCTTCAAATATATTGTTTCCCATGGCCCATCCTGTACCCATGCTCTTTAATAACTGTTTGGTAATCACATCTCCATTAAGGCTCTTGGTTTCATGAATACAGGATCCCATCTGTCTGATACATTTTAACTTAGTGCCCAGCACAGTGCTGGGCACGTACTGGGAGATTAATAAATATTTTCTGAGTTAATGAATGAATATATGTTGCAGTTCAGTCTGTATCACTTTTAATTATTCTTAAGCTATAATTTCACAGTGTTGCTAATTTACTTGTAATTGAAATGAAAACTTTGACTAATACAAATAAATATATTTTAGAGATCTCCAGAAACGCACAGGAAGTTACTGAATGGTACACTACGTCAATGCACTTTCCTCCTTCAGCCTTGTACTTATTCCTTGTTCCATGACCTATGCTGAAACACGTGATCTGATTAAAATAGGAATTAATGCTTAAATTGTACAGTTGCTGGAGTCAAAACTGGTAAAGAACAGAATGAGATTTGAGGACGAGAAGGGTTTCCTGTATCATACACCTGTTGTGCTGCTGAGGCAGGGGCTATAAATAGACAAAATTCTGGCCCTTTAGGGATCTAGACTCCAGATTCTAGAGTGTGAGATAAACAACACATGTCCAGGCCACATCGCCGTCTTTAACTTTTGGCATCCCAAGGCTCATCATCCAAGAGCCATTCATACTCCAACTGCCATCAGTGGCTATTCCAAATGAGGTCCACCACATGTGCTATGATACAAAAAGAAACAGCCAGCTGTACTGTGCCACTTTACAGAAGCACAACAGAGCTGTTTCACTGCAAAACAAACACAATTCTGTCTGAAACAGAGCTCAAGCATAACCAAAGAAGTCTGTGTTTGGAAAATCAATCTGGAGAGGCAGAGAGTCTGGTAAAACACCCCTTGCCTGCTATGCAGCAAGGGAATAAATCTCCCAGGCAGGGCTGGCTAATTCCTGCACTATATTAAGTGCTTTCACAGTGTATGCCAAGAGGCACATAAGGCAGAGTATGCTTGATTACGTTACTTGTTGACTAGGACCCCGTGGACTCATCCAAGGAAGAAAAGCAGGCCAACACTGTTCCAAAACCCTTCACCCTAAGGTGAAGGGTTTCCCACTCTGTTACAGAGGCTCCCAGAATGCTCCCAAGATGTGGGGGGGGCTTGCTTTAAGGAATTTGGAATTTAAACCTCAGTGTGGATTAAGCATCTACAATCAGTGAGGCACTGAACCAAAATATCCAAAGGAACTTGTTTTATGTTAGCCAACCCTACTGACCAGGAATCCTAACCAGCCCTCTTCCTGTTCCTGAAACTCTATGCAAATATCTGTGTTGCTATTGCTCCAAGGAGAAAGGTCGTACCAGGCTGCGCCACTCACTGTTCACTCAGGTTACAGGGAAGGCGAATTTGGTGGCAAGACTGGCTGAGAGCTTTTAGGACTTTTACTACAGTCCCCCTAAAACTGGGGGCCTGGAAGAGTAAAGTACCAAAACACCCAAGGGCTGTACTACCTAAGGATCCCTGGCTGCCTTCCTGCATGCCTTCCTTGATTTGTGTTGGGGTTAAGCAGCCACATTTCTATTTCCCACACAGTAGCAAAGGCCATCAAGCCAATACCAGAACCACCATCACTTCATCCATCTCATCTGTATAGCTCTAGACTTGGTCCAAACTTAGGTTCTGACCCCACTTTTAGCAAGAATTTAACTTAACTGAGACTACATCAGAGAAAGTCTAGGTATTAAGACAAAGTGTCCTAAGATTCAAAGACTCACAGGCCTAAATCACTGTGGCATAGACCCCCAAAGTCAGCAGCCCACAAGAGTACACTCATTTCTGCACCAAAATAATCCTGACTTTAACTTTGAGGTCAGACAGGTAGACAATGGCCTCCTCTGAACAAGAGTGACCCAGGCTGCAGCTCTGCACATGTGCCCTTCACCCCTAGAAATGGTTGTCATGGACCCCAACTGAGAACAAGTCAGAGCTAACAGGGGTTTCTCTCTCTTACGCCATCTCCCCATGGGACCATCACACCTGCCCAGAAAGTGGACAGGAATGAGGAAAACAGGAAAGATATTTCGGTAATCTCAGGCATAAGTCTTATTGAAAATACATAGCACATCCTGGACAACTCTAAACTGAACCTCAGAGATACACCCATATATTCAACAGTGCTCTGCTGCCACCATACCAGAGGTCAGTGATTTTGTTATCTGAAATCACATATCATTTATTGTTACCGCTGTTGTTTTATTTATAAGGACAACTATTTGTTCAGATTTAAGATATTTGGCATAAGTACTGGTCATAAGAAATCAGTGTACATACAGAGGGCCCAGAGACATATGAAAAGATGCTCAGCATTACTAGCTATCAGAGAGATGCAAATTAAAACCACAATGAGATACCACTTCACACCAGTCAGAACGGCCATCATAAACAAAGCAACAAACAACAAGTGCTGGGGAAGATGTGGAGAAAAGGGAACCCTAGTGCACTGTTGGTGGGACTGCAGACTGGTGAAGCCACTGTGGAAAACAGTATGGAGTTTCCTCAGAAAACTAAAAATGGAAATGTCTTTTGACCAGGCAATTCCACTGCTGGTATTATATCCTGAGAACCCTGAAACACCAATCCATAAGAACCTATGCACCTCAGTGTTCATAAGCAGCACAATTTGCAATAGCCAAGTGCTGGAAGCAACCTAAATGCCCATCCGTAAATGAATGGATCAAAAAACTATGGTATATTTACAGGATGGAATACTACATGGCAGAAAGAAAGGAGCTCCCACCCTTTGCAACAGCATAGATAGAACTGGACAGCATTATGCTAAGTGAAATAAGCCAGGCAGTGAAAGACAAATACCATATGATCTCACCTTTAAGTAGAACCTAATCAACAAAACAAACAAGCAAGCAAAATACAACCAGAGACATTGAAATTAAGAACAATCTGACAGTAACCAGAGGGGAGGTGGGATGGGATAATGGGAGCGGAGGAAGGGGAAAAGGGTGTTCAGGAATAACTATAAAGGACACATGGACAAAACCAAGGGGGGAGTGGAATCAGGGGAGGGAGGTGAGGATGCCTGGGGGGGATTGGGAGGGGGTAAATGCAGATAACTGTACTTAAACAACAATAAAATAATTTTTTTAAAAAGAAATCAGTGTACATTTTAAACAAACCAAACTCCAAATGTGATTTGGAGTCGACTCCAAATGTGATTTGGAGTCGACTCCAAAATAAGGATAGAAGAAATTCATCAATATACTTATACTTTGTTCATATATGTCCTGGGCAGCAAATAGGAGTCTGAGATACATCCATTTGTAACTTTAAAAATTTTTCCCATTGATCTGATTAAGGCCAAAGGACAAGAAGTAAAGAGGAAAAAAGAAAGATGGATTTTACAATTTCGTTTCACTTTAGTAGACAAACAGGAAAGAAAGAAGCGCATCCTCTCTCCTCAATGTATGATACCATCAGGTCCTGGAGAATAAAATCTGAACCCCTCAATTACAATGCCCCTGTCAGTCAGGGGGTTTTGCTTGTTTGTTACCTAATAGTGAGGATCTCGAAAGCAGAGTTTCCCATATGTTGCTCCAGGGACCAGCCATTAAATCACCTGGGAAACTTGTTAGAAGTCAAGATACGGGACTCCACTCTCGTCCCATTGAATTAGCATCCTCAGAACTTAGGTGTCTGTGTTTTTACTGACTGACTCTCATACCAAGTCAAGTTGAAGAACTACTGTGATAAAAAGTCTGACCTACACTAGCTAACATAGCTTTGGGGGAACTATTAGAAATATAATAAAAGTATTAAAAGAAAAAAATATTGAGTATGACCATTTGGTCATTCTGGTTTGACCATTTCATAACTGCATTAACTGAGAAATAAGTAGCCAAGCACAGAAAGCATTTGGTTAGGATGTTATATATTACTCCTCCTGTAGTACTTTCACAAGCCATTTCTGGAGGACAAGATATTAATGATCTGAATCTTGATTATCTGTATTGCACATTAGTGTTTTCAAAGCCTATTCACAAGCCATAGGCCTTAAGAAATAGCTATCAGGAAAGACAGTCACCTAATGGAAAAGCTCACAGACTAAGGTGTAAAATATAATGAAAGAAATTATAGATCCATGATCTCCAGATCTATGGAACCCAGAGTGTAAGTTAAGTGTGTAAATATGTACATGAAGTGACTGTGTGATTCCCTAAAAAGCAATACTAAAAGCCAGATCCCTACTGTGTATTTGTTGATTGACTATTCATTAGTTTCATTTATTCATTTAGTTTTCTATATGTTATTTTTACAAAATATGATATTATTACAGTTTTTAGTCAAGCATCAGAAATAAGCTGACCCCTCCTACTTTAAAAATGCTTAATTCAACAAAAATTTAGATTCTTTATGTGAAAAACATAGAAGAGCAATATACTCACTAAAGTGATGGAGATTATCAAGGAAATTCTCAATATAGTGTAAAATCTGGATGCCAAGCATTCCAAAAATCGCTTTTTTATTGTTTTTAAAAGCAAACAGCCTTAAATTTTTTTTCTGGTTCAGAATCCTTTCCTCTCAGCAGAGAACCAGCTCACATGGGAATGTACACAGGACAGCAGCGCATCTTTCCCCCCAGATTCCTCTCTTAGTTCGTGAGTGTGTCTAGTGTCTATTAATTAACTATTCAAGACTTCCACATTGTTGCAAAACAAATCATCATCTTATACTTCACAATTTATGCACTGATTTCATGTATCATCATGTTTTGTATTATAGCCCATCTCCAACAGTTGCATTTTTTCCCTGTGACATTAAGACCAATATGTTTGAAAACAGCGGTGAGGAACGTACATCCTCTCCTGCACCATCTGTAGTCAATGAAAGAGGAAGTAACTGCATATGTGTTTTTATAAGTATCACGCACTCCCCGTCCCCACCCCCTTTCCTCATTTCCTCCCGTGTCCTCTGAGAGGAGATAAAGAGCTCTCCCGTCATTGGGTCTTCCGTTATATTGGGAGGGAGAGTATAAAAAAGCACATTTAGGGTGCTTTGAATAAGCAAATTTCTAGAACTTCATCACGCCTGCCAACCACCCCATTCCTCTTCCACCTTCCAAAATAAGGATTATGAATGAATGTCATATAATTATATAAAAACATACCAAGCAAGTAAAGCCAACAGTCCAGAGCAGATGTGAAAGGCAGCCATTCCCATTAAACATTTACTGTTCCGAAGAGCATGCCAAGCCAAGCCTGAATTCTGGCTTCATAATGAGATCAAGACTCTTTCAGACTGATGGGAGTTATCTATCTGACGTGGAGCCACCTGATGCCAGGAGGAGAAACTGGGGGACAGCAGGCTTTCTAAAGAATCTGAATCTAAAGTAAAGAAAAACTGGAAAGGAAATCAACCCCCTGCTGAGAAAACAAATAAATCCAATCATTCTAAATGAAAAGAACAATTGTCCTGGCTGGGTGGCTCAGTTGGCTGGTGCATTGTTCCATACACCAAAAGGCTGAGGGTTCAAATTCCCAGTCAGGGCACATACCTAGGTTACAGGTTTGATCCCTGGTCAGGGCACATAAGGGAGGCAACCAATCGATGTTTCTCCCTCACATAAATCAATCAATCTCTCTCTCTTTCTCTCTCTCTCTCTCTCTCTCTCTCTCTCTCTCTCTCTCTCTCTCACACACACACACACACACACACACCCCCTCTCTCTTTTTCTCTCATACACTCTCTCTCTCTTCTTCTCTCTCATTCTCTCTCTCTCTTTCTCTTTCTCTCTTTCACATTCCTCTCTCTCTAAAATCAATAAATATAACCTCAGGTGAAGACTATAAATAAATAAATAAATAAAAACAACCAATGATAGCAGGCGAGAGATGCAGACAAGATGAACACCTTGTCTGATAGGATTAGTTCAATTTTATTATAAAATATGACAATATAAAACATTCCATAATATTAGCAGAAAATGTTTTTGGATGTGAAATACAGGATAAAAGGTATAATTTCAAAATAAAGCTTATTTTCTTTAATACATTATTTAAGAATGTAGTAAGAATTTGCTTCCTCCCCATAGTTAGAAGGCCCTCTGCTACGACTATGAGTTCCAGGAAGACAAGCATCTGGCCTTTTGCCTCCATCCCACCAGCACCAAGCATGGCAGACATACTAGCTGTGCAATGAATTTCTGCTGAATGGATGGATCAGTTTTTATCTCATCCCCCTCTTTTTCTGAAAGAATATACAGTAAAATAAATTAACAAACAACAAGAAACTACAAAGATGCACATGGCGTATCATTTAATCTTGCTAAAAAGATCAGACATAATTATTGAAATAAATAAAAGACGATGGTCTCCATCGCACGCAGACAAAATCTGGTGGGCAGCACCAAATCTCCCTCTCCCCTTCATGTCTACCAAGTTTGTATTTCCAGACTCCTCACTATCTGCCAAAATTATTTTGCACATTATGGAGCAAACACTGAAATTAGTGTGACCAAGGAAACTGTAATGAGTCTGGTGTTAGCTCAGCTCACATGCAATGCAGCAGCCTCCCAAGAGTCTTTTGTTCAGATTTATTCCTAAACATCTTCTTTTCACCTTTTCTTTAATGTCAAAGTTGCCACAACCACTCCTAAAAGGAGGAGTGAAATATTGAATAAAAACATTGCCACAGTTCCATAGCAATACAGGAGGTTCTAGCTGAGAGCTCAATGAGCTCTAAGCTTGGAGGAGGCTACTTCCTGTAAGCGGTGTTCCAGCTAGCTGATCCCATTACATGCTGGGTACAAGCTAGCTCCTCCCAACAGCACTACTGATCTGCAAAGCTAAGGTGAAGAATGGTAACACACTACTCTTCATAGGTGTACAACCCTCACTAGGCCCATCTCTCTATTCGGTCCTCAAGCCCCCACCTCCACTACATCCCCTTATTCTAGGGGCTAAGAAAACTGTGAGAAACAGTTGTCTGCACATGAAGACCTAGGAGCTCAAGTGCCAAATATAACCTCTCAGAAGGCACAAGAAAATTGGAGAGCCTGCAGTTTTTGAGACTCTGGGTATGTTAAAATATTTTTTAATCCTCATCCAAGGATATGTTTACTGATTCTAGAGAGAGGGGAAAGGAGGAAGGGAGGGAGGGAGGGAGAGAGAGAAACATTGATCAGCTGCCTCTCACAACTGTCCTGACAAGGAATTGAACCCACAACACTTTTGGTACAACAGGACAATTCTCCAACCAAGTGAGCTACCCAGCCAGGGCTGTTAAAATATTTTTAAAGTACTAAGAATGCCTTATTTAACAATTAAAATTATTTGAATGAATGTCTTCTTCCAATATCATCTCTGTATCCAATAGTCATCTCCAATAGGCTACTGGAGATAACACGAAAAGTCTAAATACTGTCACCTCTGGGTTTCAAGTGACCATGAAGCCACTTCCATAGGTTTTAAGGAAGAGGCAGAAAAAGCTGTTCACTAGGAAGCAGATTGCTGCATCCTTCCCCCCTCTTTGTGCCCCAGGGTGCGCACAAGTGGGTACTGGTATGTTCCAGATGTAGAAGGTAAAGCCTCACGCACACCGCACCATTTCCCAAAGCATTCAGTTATTCTACAAATGGGATACAAAGTCAGACTATGTTTTCACTTGGTGTAAAGAATAGGAGAGCTGCTCAATGTTCAGCCTCTGCACTTATTTCTACTCTAGATGAAGCTATTTTACTCTTTTGCCCCTTCCCTCAGACCTTAAAATGGGGCGAGTGCACTCATTATATGGCAATAAATTTAGACACGGCTGGCTGAGAGGAGTCTGTAATAATGTGGTAACTTCAATCTTAAGGTAATAAAATCTTTACAGTAGTCTTCAGTACTTTATATATATTTGGTTTATACAGCTTATTTCTGTAGGTTTTTTAAACCTTTTTCTCATTTTTATGCCTTTCCTTCAACTTTCAGCTTTTACTTTAACTACACTGTTTAGCTAGTAGTTAAAATATCTTTGTGAAGGTCATACCCAGTGCCACCCTAACTCGGAGAATTCAGAGGAATTTGTAGAGTCATCCAGTAAAGTTCCTACTCAGTGTGAGAATGGCCACAGCCAACATGTATGGGATAAATCCAATTAGCACATGGTACTTAGAGTTCATTTGTTTAATATGAAGTGACATTTTGATAACTAAAGAATTAAGCCATTAGCACTCTCTGGTTACAACCTGACAGATTCTGGGCATGAACTCTACCATCGAGTTTTCAAGGACTTAGGTAAAGATTAGCAATGGGGATACATTCTGTGTGCTGCTTCTGCTATGGAAGAGTGGCTGGGGATCCTGCTCTCTTCTAAGTCTTTAAGGAATTATATTCAACAATTTAGGTAAAGAAGAAAATTGTTCCAAGTTTTTCTTATTTTTTTTCCTCTTGAAAATCACCATATTTGACCTTGATCAAAGAAGTTCAATTGGTTAGAACACTTTGGAAGCATGATACTCAAATTAAAAGATGGTATTGATATAAAGCTGCAATTTTAGGTCTTGATAGGCCATTGCAGACTAATTTGGCATATTAAAGGGTATTAAAGCTTTGGTATTCTGAGAGATACAATGAGTATCTGCTGGGTTGCTACAGCAGACCAATGGACACTAGCAAGATGAAAAACTGCACTACTGAATTCTGTGTGGCTCCCCGCCTCGATCTCCATTGCTTTGCTCTTGTTATGAAACCCTTATTTAGTGTTCTTCATGTTCTGGGAGAATATCAGGTCAACATTCTTTCTTTCTTCCAGTCTGCGGTCTTATTCCTCTTCCTATAACAAACATGAAAACATATTACAGACTAAAAGCTCTATAGAAATGCAAAATGTTATTACAACTTGAGCCATAATGTTGTCCAAAAATATTAAAAGCAGAAATTCTCAGTTCTTTAAAAACTTTCTCCAAATAGAAAATTCCTATTTTCTACCTAGGCAATTATTTAAAAATTCTCTAACACTCTGAATGAAAAAAATGTTAAAATTTATACTCTCATTTTGAAATTATGGTGGGGGAAGGAAACCAAACATCAAGTTTTCAGTTCTTATAGATGTGAACACTGGAATATGTACCTCCTACTCCTACAACGTTTATCATCAAAACAACTTCAAAACCTCTACGTTGTCTTCTGCCTGCATGTGAAAAAATAAAGAAAAACATGACCTGAACGTTGAAGCAAATGCAAGCACAATACAGTTCTAGTCCTACAATGTCTCTAAGTCACAACTTCAATTAAAACATGTTCTTTTACAATTGTTTCTTGGCTTCTACTATGTAAAGAAAATGAAATCATGCTTATTGGGTCAACCACTAGATTTATGAAGTTCCTATGTAAATTAGTCTTATAACAAACTATCTGTTTTAAAAAGTTGAGTTAACCAGTTTTTATAAATTAAGGGATGTTTACATATATGAAACGGACCCCAGGTGAAGCATTTTATCAGCTCTTACATTGCCTACCTGGCCCCCATTTCCCCCCCCAATGAAGATTTACTCTTCTTCTTCCCCATCTTTAGACTCACACCAGCCTAAGCCAGAAAGGCCATGAGTGGGCTTTTAGGCCAACATTTCTTGACTACATTTCCCTTTATAACATGTGATCTGCAGGAAATGCTCTCAGCCCCAATGTCCTTGATCATACAATAGGGATAATAACATTCACAACTTCTAGATGATTGTGAGTTTTGATTTTTTTATTCTTTTTTTCTAGTATTTTATTTCTTCATTTTTAGAGAGAGGGAAAGGGAAGGAGAAAGAGAGGGAGGGAAACATCAATGTGTGGTTGCCTCTCACATGGCCCCCACTGGGAACCTGGCCCCCAACCCAGGCATATGCCCTGACTGGGAATTGAACTGCGACCCTTTGGTTCACAGCCCGCGCTCAATCCACTGACCTACACCAGCCAGGACTAATTTTTTTATTCTTACCCAAGGACATGCTCACTGATTTTAGAGACTGAGGTAGAGAGGGAAAGAGGGAGGGAGAGAAATATTGATTGGTTGCCTCTCTTACATGCCAGATGGGGGATCAAACCCTCAACTTAGGCATGTGCCCTGACCAGAAATTGAACACATGACCTTTCTGTCTACAAACTACACCCAACCAAGCCCCACTGGCCAGAGAATGATTGTGAGTTTTAAATGGGAAAGGACATGTAAACCAGGAGCCAGGATTATAATTTGTGGGGTACAATGCAAAAGGGAGAACATAGGCACCTTGTCCAAAAACTACTAAGAATTTCAACACAGCAACAACAGAGCATGAACCAAGAGCAGGGCCCTTCTGAGCCAAGACCCGCGCAACTACACACTTACACACGCATGAGGCTGTCTCTGTCCGGGAGCATAGGAAGTATTCGACAAATGGTGGTAGCCATTATTAAAGCAAAGATGCTTACTTTGAACTGAACGTCTAACTTTTCAGAGGGTTTTCATAGGGAGCTGGTTTTCCCAGCAGGGACAAAGCCCTCAGAGAGTGGAAATATTGAACAACTGCAGGAAAGCCGTTGAGTGTCTCATGGCCTACATTCCCTCATATTCAGGAGAGAGAGAGGTCAACTCAGAGAAGTGGTTTTCAAACTGTGCTTTGAAACTATGCTCTGAAAAATCCTTGGCACGGCCTCAAAGACAAAAAGGACAGGTAAAGAGGGGCCAAGCTGAGCATGTCACCCTTAATTGAAACGGTGACTCTGTTTGACTTTCTCACCTTCATTGGAAAAAATGAGTTACACACAAATAAGTGAAAATTATTGGATTTGTTGAGGTTTCATTCTTTCTAATTTTAAGTTCTATGCTCTATTTCTTATTATATCTTCATAATAACCTTATAAGTACAGTTATCTGTTGCTTAATGACTAGGAAACATTCTGAAAAATGTGTCATTAAGCAATTTGGTCATTGTGTAAATATCATAGAATGTATTTACACAAACAGACGGTAGAGCCTGCCACACACCTGGACTATTTGGTACAGCCTGTTGCTCCCAGGCGACAAGCCTGTGCCGCATGTTACTGGACCGAGTACTGTAGGAAACTGTAACGGCTTGTGCTCTGATGATACAACAGCTACAGCATCACTAGGTCATAGGAATTTTTCAGCTCCGTTCTATGGTTTCATTATAGAACCAAAATGAACCATAAGTCCGTCACTGCCAGAAATGTGGTTATGCAGCACATTACTGTATAAGGATAGAAATTATCATCTTCATTTGTAAAAACAGCAAAGAGAGATGGTCAACATCTAAGGGTGTATCACCAACCAAACCCTGCCCTGCCCATCCCAACAGCAGTTTCTCCCCTGAGCTGTGTCTCCCCTCCCGTCACCAGAGAATACTTCCTTCCCAGGATACTTCCTCTAAGGTGATTACGGTGTTCATGTGACCAGTGTAGAAGAGGATGAATTAGAGGTCAATTCCATATAACAAGTTCTTTCCGCCATGGTGCCCAAACTGTGTCTCACGTATACCCAATATCTCCCTCCAAAACCCGGAATTCCCTTTTCTCAGTCCCACTCCACAAAGCACCTGACTTGTTACCAGTTCCTCCATGTGGGGACTCACACTCTGGAATCACGCTCCCTTGGTCTGGACCCCCGCTCTCCCACCTTCTCACTGTGTAGCTTACAGCAAAAACCTCTCTGGCCAGTTTTCTCACAGGGTTATTGTAAAGATTAAATGAATATGTATAAAAACTTGGAACCATGCCCAGAACATAGTAAGTGCTATATAAGTGTTTACTGAATAAATTAAATGAACAAATTTTTATTTACCTCCTATCTCATGTGCCCCTTCACTTCCATCTTTAAAAGGTTGACTGAAAGGATTCTCCAAGTGGAGGGGACAGCTGAAATAGGGGACAGGGACAAGGAAGTGCTCAGAGCCTGTTGCCCTTCTCTAATAACACACCTCCCATCACAGCCATTTTTCCTGTCAGAAAGGCCAGTTACAGAGGCATTCCAAGTTCGCCTGTTCCTAATCCCGCATTTCACACCATTCCCTCCAAGTGCTGCATACACGTGTGATAAGGTAAAAATAAGTGACTGAGGCTTCGCTCAATTTACAAATGACCCTGATGAACAAAGGCCACCCCTCTCCTCCCCAGTCACCTAAATCTCTCCCTCTTCCCAAGAGCTGAGACCTGGTTAGCAATGCCAGGAGAGCCCTTATGAACTAAAGCAATGAGGAGTTTTTTTTAAGTCTGTGAGTACAGAATTGGAAAAATAAAGGGAATTACACAAAGAAGAACAGTCTGACCCTAGGAACAGGCTCTCAGTTACAGCTTTACTGTTGCTGCCCACAGCCAACAACAACCCCCACAAAAATGGAGCACATTCCCAAGTGCTGGAAATCTAGTTGCTTATATTGCCTACAATTCCTACATTTAGAGATTCATTTGAGTTCAACTCTGGCTTTTCAAATAGGACATTCACTCAGGGATATTAATTGAAGTAATTACCACATGTCAAACTCTATTCTTGGCTCTGGGAATATGCTGGCCAAAAAACGAAATTCATGCCCCATTGAAACTCACATTTAAGCAATTAAAGGGCCATGGAGCACTCATATTTGAGTATGGCCACTCACATCACATATTTCTTAAATTTATCTGGAGAAGAAGGAGCAGAGAGCACTTTGGAGAGAATCCAGATCCATCCTAACTCAACACACCAGAGAAGAGGGTTGTAGTGGAACTCAGAATGGCAAGAAGACAATGGGAAAAGGAGGAAGGCAGCAAAGGATAAACAAGGACTAAAGACAAACTTCTATTTCTGCATTTTAACCAACAGCTGGGTCTGCTCTTCCAACACCACACGATGCTTGTATTAGTTTGCTTGGGCTGCCATCACAGAGACCACAGGGTCTGTGGCTTAAACCATGGAAATTTATTTTCTCACAATTCTGGAAGTTAGAAGTCAGAGATCAAGGTGTTGGCAGGGTTAGTTTCTTCTAACGCCTCTCTCCTTGGCTTGTAGGTGGCTGTCTTCCTCCTCTTCACAGCCTTCCCACTGTGTGTATCTGTGTCCTAATCTCCTCTATAAGACACTGGTCAGTTCAGATTAAGGCCCAACATAATCATCTCGTCTTACCTTGATTACTCCTTTAAAGCCCTATCTCCAAATATAGTTACATTCTAAGGTACTGGGAGTCAAAACTTCAAGATATAATTCAGGGAGGACACCATTCAGCCCATAGCAGTCCTCTACTCTCAATATCAAAACCAAGATAAGATAATAGTGAAATTTCATCAACCATTAAATAGATCCAACAAGCTTTTATGAACTCTTTTGTGGGAAAAAAAATATGTTCCAACTTCCAAATAAACAAATTAGAGCTATCAATTTAATAGACCATCTGGAAATGCCTTTTCTTTCCCCAATGATGAGGCTTTTACTCTTTGAATGAAACCTAACCAAGCAGGATCTAACTGCTTGAGGATAGAATTTCTTCTCATGGAAAAGTTTTGATATTTTTAGATTCAAAATAAAGATCTTTCTGGTCAATTAGATAGGTTTAAGCATTGCTGTATTTACATATATTACATTGCTTTTACCATTGTGATTTTTAAAAATGTTGCCTGGTGTCGGAGCCAGTCAAAAAAAGAGCATTGCTCCTGACGGACATAGGCTGAGTGTTAACTTCATTTTTCCTCGCTTCCCAGGTTACGTTGGCACATTAACTAAAAACAAAACTAAACAAAATTCCTCAATCTAGGACATAACTTCGGTAGAAATTGTTTCATATGACAACTGGGGAAATTCTGGCAAGTCATCATAGATGAACAATAGTGTTAATGGGACAGTATTATCCTTAAGATTCCATTATAGATAAAAGTCAAGGAAAAAAACAATTGAAGAACTTTTTAAGCTAAAGTTTCAAGAATGTACTTGATACAATATAGGGGGAGAAAAGAACATTGAGTGTGGCTCTAACTCAGTCTGCCTTAGTAAAAAGCCACGCTACCTCAACCAAAATACGAACATTTACCATCATTTTCCTTTCTTTTTTTCCTTTCCTTATTTTCTTTTTAATTGAATTTATCAGGGTAACATTACTTATTAAAATTATATAGGTTTCAGGTATACAATTCTGTAAGACATCATCTGTATATTGTATCGTGTGTTCACCATCTACAGTCAAGTTCCCTTCCGTCACCACTTACCCCCCTTTACCCTCTTCTCCCTCCTCCAGCCCCCTTTGGTAATCACCATAGTGTTGTCTGTATTTATGAGGTGGGGTTTTTTTGGCTTAATCCCTTCACCTTTTTCATGCAACCCCCTGCCCTCTCACAGCTGTCAGTCTGTTTTCTATATCTATGAATCTGTTTCTATTTTGTTTACCAGATTCCACATATAACTGAAATCATATGGTATTTGTTCTTCTCTGACTGGCTTATTTCACTTAGCATAATACTCCCCAGGTCCATCCATGCTGTCACAAAAAGTAAGATTTCCTTCTTTTTTACAGCCAAGTAGTATTCCATCATGTCAATGTACCACAGCTTTTTATCCACGCATCTTTTTATGTGGTACATAAAAAACTGTACCACAGCTTTTTCTCCACTCATCAAGTGCCCATCATGGGCACTTGGGCTGCTTCCAAATCTTGGCTCTTGTAAATAATGCTGCAATGAACATAGGGTGCTTATGTTCTTTTGAATTAGTGTTATGGGTTTCTTTGGGCATCTTCCCAAAAGTGGAATCACTGGGTCATTGGGCAGTTCCATTTTTAATTTTTTGAAAATTATCTAAAATCCAGTGAGTTCACTTTTTATCTTTTCCATAATATGAGAGATACTGTGTAACCCAAAGTTCTTGGGAACTATATAGAGAATACAATACAAAAATGGAGCATGACATGCTTTCCTAATTTCACTTTTATAGTTGCAAAAAACTGCTTGGTTATCCATAAGTAATTTTACCTCTTCCTCCACCCTGGTGTCATGTTTCTAAAAGCACAGTGATTTCCAGGTAGCCTGTTGTGATATTCCGAATTGGTCATCAAGACTTGGGGTGGGGGGTAAAGACAGGGGAGTGAGATCCACAAACAGATGAGCTGTGATCCCGAGTTCATTCTCATTAAATGCAACATAATACAGTACCTATTAAAATACACTTCTGAAATTGCTGCAAGTAGTAACCTTAACAGACATAACTAAAAATATATGCTTCACAAACAGAATTTCTCTAAATAGAACAATTTTAAATTGGTCCTCGGGGTGTCGGAGGATTTTTTAATTTTGCCTTCATAACCGTGTTCTTTCACAATTCACTGGCTTTGTGTGTTCAGAAGCTAATTTCTTTTTTCTACTAGAAAAGTTAATAGGCACCTCCACTTACAGCAGATGGTTCCTTATAAAAAATATAAAAATAAAAAGTTGGAGAGCATCTGGCTAGATATATCAGATCTGGTAGTTCACATTTTAAATACTTGTTATTCCTGTTCAGATAAAAATAATTCTAATCCTGGTAACTTAATCTTCTGCTCTTCTGAAGTCTTAATAAGGTTTTTATGGGAGTAGACATTAAATATAATCAGTTGTCATAGTGGTATGAGTACTGTTTTTCTTTTTCAGTATAAGCAACATGCTTTAGTCATAACAGCTGCAAAAATAGAGATTCATTCAATTTATACTTAGCACTTTCTATCTTAGCTTCTAGAAACTCTGGTTAACTCCCTTCTATTACTGCAATGTTTATTTTTTCATGGCTCCTGCACAGGCATTTGAGTTTAAGGCTGGTACTTGTGGTACTTTTCCATTTGGGAATAATTTTTATCATATCTTGAATGCTTCTCAATGCATATCTAATTATTCTGGTTTGAGAGTGCCTCCTTCCTTCTGGCTGCTCCTGACTTTTGAGACAGGAATGTGAACACAGACTGGGGTTCCAAATGTTCATGGGGGAACCAGGGCTGTCAAACAAAAAGTGACTTTGAGTGAAAAGTACACACACCTCCTTGCCATATTTGGTGGGCACCTGGCTATATGAAAGGCTAGAGCTGACCGAGTTTTTCTCAACCCATCACTCAGAATAAACTTCCCTCTGTGATTTGCAGCTTCTACTCAGTGCACACAGACCACTGGGTTGTACACACATCAAGGAAAGAGCATTTGCTAGCTTTGTGCAGACCTGCAGGAATTACTCCGAAGTCTTCTGATACCTTTTAAGCCGTGATCTATGCATGTATCGAAGGGTAACAACAGCACCAAGCTTTACTTCAAGGAATAACACATCCTGACAATAACACTCTGTGACATCCTTGAAACCCATATTCCCAGGTCCACTGTGAACCTCAGAACCACTGCCACTGACAAAGTGCCCACCACACACCAGTCCTCACAACCATCCATCCTACAGAACAGGAACCTGCGGTTTGTGCTGGATAGGTAACAGGTATAGCCACTCCGTAAGAAATCAGTAGACCAGAACTGGAATTCAGGTCTACTCCAAATCCCCTTTTTTCCTACTCTCCTTGCTGCTTCTCACTAGCAAAACACTGAAGGAATGAGAAAAACCTAAACCTCCAGAAGTACCAGCCAAGGAAGTTCTCACTTCAGACTTCAGGATCCCCAAATTGAAGCATTTGTGATTTTAAAAAAATATATTTGTTTAAAAAGACATTCCTCTTTGAAAATCAGCAATGATCAAGACCCACTGAAAAAGTTCAGCATTACTCAAAAACGGAATTATCTTCTGGAGGGTGGGCCCCTTGTGGTACCAGCTTCCCCCACTAGGTAAGTGTTCTAGGAACTCATCTGTATCCATGTACCAGCTGGCGTTGTTGTGAGAGGTTGCATTTGGCTTCAGTGAATTTTGGTTTTTTGAAGACTCTCGATAGGTGTATTGCATCAAATGGAGAGTACTTTGAAGGTGACTGAAGTTTAAACATGTGAGAATAAATACACAATTTTTATAAGTAAACTCCTGTTTCTTGGGGGCTCCCCCTTGTACTTTGGCCCATTCGCTCCACCTAGAGCTACAAGGGCCCTTCAGAGCACAGTAAATTCCATTTCTGTACATAATGTGAAATTCACCTATTTACTAGATTTCTCTTAATGCTGCATAATATATGGACTTGAGGGACACAGGACTGGAGGGTGGGGGGAACCCTGCACAAATCAAGATGGTGGCAGTAAAAACAGCAGGAAGAAGCAATTCACAAATATAGGCAAAGTTAAATAACCAAGCATTTGTGACAGATTAGAGGTGAGAGGGACAGGTAGTAGAAGTGAGAAAAATAATCTAAGCGAATTTAAATGTATGCCACTGCTTAGAAGAGCAATGAAAAAAGCCCCACCAAAGTGCAAATTTAAACCCCACATGGCCAGAGGCCCTCCCCACAAAAATAATCTTTAACTGCTAAATTTTCCTCTAAAACTGAAATTCAATTATTTTTTAACAATGCTGTTACTTCAACTTTTACTGTGATTTAGGCTCCTGCTGAATATTAATATCTATGATTTATAAGCTGCAAATTTATCCTTTCTGCTGCACATAATTATATTTTGCCATTTCCAGAATTATGCTTCTCTTTGAAGTTCTACATTTGAAAATCATGCTCAGTTAATACACAAAAGGACAAGACAGGCAGGCCATTCTATGCAATGACAGCTTTTATATCAACGAGAGGAAAAATGCCTTTCTCCAGTTGCCGGCTTCTAGAAAAAAAAATGTCCCGTGGCATTTGCTCTCTTAATGGCGATGGGAAAATCATTTTTTGCAACACACAGCTGCACTTGAGGAATAGCGTGGATTTATAGCTTTAATGATCCTGAGCACAGATGAGTTAATGATTTGAGGGCCACGGGAATAGCATTAGCTGCACTCCAAGATGAAGTAGGAAAGTGGCACAGTTTAGAAAGGCCCCTTTGGCCCTCAGAGCCCCATTTTGCACTTAACCGGATCTGCTTATCTCCCGTGGTAGTTTGTAAGTCAAATCCCGAAAACAAGGGGAAAATTTTTTCAAATAGCTTCAAACTTGGTATAATTTGCAGAGCACAATTTCACTTCCCTTATAGTCTTGAACAATCAATTGGCTCTCAGATTCCAGAGGTGTTCAATGCTTTCCACATTAGCATATAGTTCAGTAGTAGAAACTGTTCAGTACATTTAAAATTATCTCTGCACCAAGTAAATTTGCTTTCTTCCCATTAAGAACTTAAGGCTTATGGCTTTTACACAGTCACAAGTGCACTATGTTTTGCTAGAGAGTGACATTATTCTTATGTCCAGTCTATGTACACTGACAATTATTCGAACAGTGTGAAAACACAATCCACAGTCAGTTGGTTCTGAATCACAAGTGTGCAGTGCCATGGCCCTCACCGACATTTGCTACACATGGTCAACATGGCTAATTTCAAATAAACTTTAAAAACATGAAGCTTAAAGATCCAATTTATATTCCCTCCTACTTATTTCTATTCCTTTATAAGGAGCTCAGACAATGGGCTAATCTCACACTATGTGTTTCCCAGGCAGACAAATTGAGAAGTCAAATGACCTGGAGTTTGTATCACAGAATCAGAGGAAAATTTTAAATCTGGAATTCATAGAAAGGAAACCAATTAAATGTCAAAATAAAGGATTGGTATGTAACCCAGGTGTAACAATACAAAAGCAAGTCCCCTTGGACTCCACCTGTGTGGGAGTTTTGTTAATATACCATTACTAAAGCCACCAAATCAACGCTTACAATCTGGCTTATTCCAGGGGAGTCTCCTTCCACCTTCTCATGCCTAAGTGTCCCCACAAGGCAGGGGTCAGGGACACAGTGGAAAAGGTCTTCCAAGTATTTAAAACCACTGCCTATAGCTCTGTTTCTGTCATCACCCTCTGTTTGCTGCTATCTGACTTTTGGTATGACTGTTAATTCCTTGGGCCTGCACACTTGACTCATTTACAATAGCAGGATGTTTTCAAGTGTAAGTCACAAAAAGACCAAGTAAAAGTAGCTGGAAATTTTCTAAAATAGAGAATTAAAAGACCAACAATGATGGGCAGGAGGAATGAACAAAAAGTGTACAAAAGAAACGTAAATGCTCCTTAAATATATAAAGACCAATGCAATTAAAACTACACAAAGATACCATTTCTTACCAAATCCAAGTTTGACAACATATTTAAGCACACAGAGAAGAATCATTTCAAGTGACCTTAAAAGATAAAAATTTGACTGTCCTCAGTACAATGCATTCTAAAACCAAAAAAAAAAAAAAAAAAAAAGCCTAAACTATGTTCAGTAATCGCACTGATAAACTCGGTATTGATTTTGTCCATCGGCAATGATCATAGGTATGTAGCACCACGGTGTTCCATGTACGCAAGTAATCACAGAAGTGTCACTGGGAAACAAGCTTTCCAAAACAAGAGATACAGTCAGAACAAATATATTCCTAAATTTGAAATGGGGTAAGTATAAACTCATGCTTTATTTTCTCTTTAAAAGGAAATTGTATTTCCTAGCTCTATCCGAGAGAGGGCAGAAAACAGTGATCAGTCTACTAACAATAAATAAACAGCTACAGCACCTAGAACTTGGTCCTGGAACACCTTTTCCCACTAGAAGGAGACAGAGCTTCTTCAGATCTGGCTGACGCTAGAACTAGGGCGGGACAGGAAGGGGTTGACAGTGCACTGGGGTCAGATCCGAAGGGCTCAACAGCAGGCTTAGCAGTTCTCACTCTCCAAAGGTGGGGCAGATGGAACAGTAGAAGGGATGTTAATTGCAATGAATCAATATACTTCAAACATGTTAAACATCCATAAATCCATAATAGTAGAGTCTTAAAAAATAAAAAGGAGAAAACCTCATTGACCCCCTTGGGTAGGTGCCAGAGAGCCAAATTATTACTCTGAAAACTGGTGAAGAAAGAAAAACCCAAGAACCTACCCCGACTTCCCTCTCTGATCTGTGCCTTAGGCTAGCTAGATACATGATACAAGCAAGTTTTATCTTTAGATGGATTAGAGCTCATACGGGAAGGAATGGTAGAAGTAAAATGTCAGCGTTTTCCTAACATCTAATGATACTAGGGATCCAAGTTATGCTCATTGATGGCTGCTAAAAAAAGCCAATGGATAGCTTCTCAGTGTATAATCAGAGCAATAACATCTGAACCTGCTCACCACTCTCAACATCGCAAGACAAAAATAACCATGTACCTTTTGATCAAAGTAGTTTTGCGGTCTATGTTGAACTCTTGCCAAAAAAATAAAATGAAACCTGAATGAGTCACTGGTGTAACTACCAATTTACAGAAAATATTGAGGACAAAAAAAAACATGTTAAATGACACCACAAGAATGCACTCAGAAAAATCTGCAACGTGGGAAACCCTATAGAACAAATGAACAAGTATCTTCAATAAATAACTGCAAAGAAAAAATGGAGACACTTAAAGATTAAAAGAGATGTGTAGACTATATTTGTATCATGATTTAAACAATCCAAATGTAAACAGAATCCATAGGGAAATTTGATGGCATTGATAAACATGATCAAATTTTAAATTATAATAATAGTGTTGTGGTTATGTTTTTCCAGCCATTGTCATATATACTTTAAATATATATAATTAGTGAAATATACTAACATAATTTCTGAATGAAATGATCCAGGGTGAGTGAACAGAAGAAGGGAAAGTAAATAATACAAGTTTGGTCATAAATTGGTAATTTTTTATGATGGGTGATGGCATATTGGAGGGGTTGTAATACTAGTCTTTCTTCCCTTTGTGTATGTTGTCAATTTTCTAAGGTTAAAAAAATTAAAAATGCAATATCCAAAGAAGATATACAAATGGCCAGTTAAGCACATAAAACAATACCCAATGTTATTTGCTGTCAGGGAAATGTGTATCAAAACCACAATGAGAATCCAATTTATATGCACTAGGATGGCTACAAAAACTCAGAAAATAACATGTTGCCAAGGATGTGGAGAAATTGGAACCCTCATACATTGCAGGTGGGACTATAAATGGTGTGAACTTTGGTAAGCACTCTGGAAGTTCCTCAAATAATTAAACATCAAGGGACCATAGGACCAGAAATCCTACTCCTAGGTACATGCCCAAGAGAATTAAAAACATATGTTCACACACAAACTTGTACACAAATGTTTGTAGCAACAATCTTCACAATGGCCAACAAAAGTAAAAATAGCTCTAATTGCATCATCTTATGAATGGATAAATAAAAAGCAATATGAAATATTTCAAATGAAATATTATTTGATAATAAAAAGAATGAAGTACTGATACATGCTGCAATATGGCTGAGTGAAAGAAGCCAGTCATAAAAAAACACACAGAGCAAATTATTTCATTTATATGAAATGTCCAGATTAGGCAAATCCATATAGACAGAAAGCAGAGCAGTGGTTTGGCTGGGCTTGGGTATGGTGGGGAGCAGAGAAAAACACAAGGAAAGGGCCTCTCTGGAGGGCATGGATTTCTTCTTTGGAGTGATGACAACGTTCCAACATTGATTGCGGTGATGGTAGCACAACTCTAAGATATACATTGAATTGTACACTTTGAGTTAATTATATAGTATGTGAATTCTATCATGATAAAGCTGATAATGAATGATAAGTGATAATAATATAATAATAACAACAACAGTGATGGCCAAAAATATGTGTTTTAAACAATAAGAAAAATCTTCTTAACTAAGAAGAAGTTCAAAGGTAGGGTGTGTTTCTAGGCTTGGTTAATTGAGTGATTCCCAAATAACCATAAGGACTGTAATTCTGCTCTTTCATTCTGCTCTGACATGCTAAAGTGGCACTCTGTCCTTACGCTAGGTCCCCCAATGATCAAAGTATTTCTGCAGCTGTCCCACAACGCCAAGCACAACAACATCTGGAGGAACAAGGGACTGGTTCTTTCCTGGATCTCTGTTTGAGAACATTTCCCAGAATTTTGCAGTACACCCCCATGCACCTGTCAGTGTCCAGAATCGCATCCTATGCCAAGTCTTGACTAATCACAGGCCAGGGAAAGGGAACCATGGAAACAACAAGATCTTCGGCCTTCAAACTAAGGGCAATATAGTACTATACTCCTTGGGGCCTCATGAAGTCTCCTCAAGGGTAGTGAGAATAACAACTTAAAGTAATTTCTAGATCCCCATATCCATTGGCTTTCTGTCCTAAGAATAGGCCACGCCTTTTTCTATCTTCCTTTCCACACTGTAAAAGAAAGGTGTCACTCTCACTTATCCTGCATTTTTAAACAGTGTGAAGCTCTGGTACGTTAACATACCAGGGTCACCAAACATAGGGGCATTCTGAAATGCCAATTGTGGATGTTAAGAAAGTCAATTACTCCAATAACTCACAACAAACAAAGCCTTCTGCAAATCAGGCAGTTACCAACCCTTTGCTTTTAACAAAACTAAAGAGGAACCTAATCAAGTCATCAGCTGATCATTAAAAATAATTTTTAATGATAGATTGCAATTGATTTTTTGGCCTATAACTCTGAAGAAATCCAAAGACACAACACGTGACAAATTCCTCCCTTTTCTATCTACTTCTTATGTGAACAAGATTTCACAGAGTTACACCCAGACAAATGAAAAATAGGAATAGAATGGATGCTGAACCCTGTATCATCCAGCAATAAATAATATGTATCCTGCGTAAAATGGAAGAGAAAAAGTCCCATCCATCTAATTAAGAGATGCATTTTCAATGAAACTGTACTTTCTAATGTTCACCAAGTATTTATCAAAATTTGTAATGTATTTATGTTGTTTTGTTACAACTGTGATAACTCAATCCAAAAGAAACTACTGACACATAAGAGCTGTATAGTCACAAAAAAATTACAAATGTTTTAAAATAAAATTTATATATACATTTTGTTGCAGACAAGTATAATAGGGTGATCAATAAAAGACTTTCAAGCATAAAAATAAATTACATGAGGATAAATTCTGTTGGAAAATTGGATCAGAAATGAAAAATTAAACTGAAAAATACAATGTACATTTCCTATAAAGATGAGTTTGTATATTTTTTATGGATGACAGTGGGAATCAAATTGCTATAGTATTCAGATTCTCTTTGGATACATTAACATTTTAGGATAGAGCTATAAGTTCTAAAATGTCAATGTTTTCCATATGCAAACAATTACATACATTGCAACTCATTAATCTTATGATAAAAATGTGAGCTATAAAACTGTAAATGTATAAGAAGGTACATGGTTTTCGAAACTATTTTGAGGAGAGAGGAGTAAAAATTAAGAAAAAGCAGCAGCAGAAGAACACTAACTTAGGCCAAAGGAAACACATCACGAAGCCTGTGAGGAGGCCTACCTCTTCTAAAGGGTATGGCCATGGGAAAGAGCAATGCCTGAAAATAATCAAGGTCACTTGAGGGAGGGAGGGAAGGAGGGAGGGAGGGAGGGAGGGGAAAGAGGAATGAAGTCTTCTTGGGTAACTAGAGTTTCTGTTTGTCCATCATTGACCTACAACGCCCTTAGCTGCCAAGGTATGGAGCTCCCTGTCCTCTACCTCCTGAGTCTGGGCACCCATCTATCTCTAGTTGACAAGAGCAGGATAACATGGACCCAAACCACAGTGGGGCTGGGAAAGCCAGTGATAAGATTCTTAACAATTTGTCTCCCAGGTATCTATCTATGAGGGTCTGAATCCCAAGTAATAATATTCTTTCGGTTTTACCCCACCACCCTCCAGCCATCTTCTATCCTGGTGCAAAACTGCCTTGAGGAGCTAGGTGGGATGAGTTGATGTGCTGCCCAAACCTGTCCCTGGAATCGTTGATTTGTCATCACTTTTGCGACAGAGCCTGTACCCATGCTGTCCAATATAGTGGCTACGAGCCACATGTGGCTTTTGAAACATACTCAAAAGTAAGATTTATAATCCACTTCCTCCACCATTACACATGTGAAATGCTCAGTGGCCACCAACACAGTTATAGAACATTTTCATTGTTGCAGTAAGTTCTCTTGGAAGGTTCCACCATGCCAAACCCCATGCTCATTTGCGGGGATTCTCCTCTAAGGAAACCAGTTGTCCCTCTTTATGGCCTAGCTTACTTATCCTTGGCCCCATACCATCTCATCCTCAGAGTCTTTCTTTGAATAATGCAATAAGGTTCATTTTTCATTCAAATCACTGCCCAACTAATAGTTAATGGGCTGCCACAGAATGATTCAGGCATCCCAACACCTTCCACTTTTACCTCTGCCGCCTTCCGCAGTTCTGTTTAAGAGCCCTCTTCCTCCCCTACACTCAGTGCCGATGTGGCCTCATCTGTGAACCCTCGGTGATAAGCCTCCTGCTCAGCTAGCCTTCAGTTGGTTATTCAGGTCAATTGTCCTGTATTTTAGCTGCAATTCCAGCTTGGTCCTGGGACGAGGTGAGTGGGGCTTCCACCTGCTCCGCCACCATCCTGGGTCCCCTCCTCAGAGTCTTTAATAAAGACATGATTTCCAACTGTTTTCAGGGTCGAAGCTCTTTCCCATGAGGATCCAGGGCCCCAAACAAAGCAGGGACTGCAGATAAACACCAGTTTAACGTCCCCACACTTTCAGTGTCACTTAGGGAAGCTTTGTCTTTCCAGCACAGAGAAGGAGGACAGATTTCACGGAGGCGTATCCCAGCTCCACCCGCCCGCCTTCGGTGTCAGAGCTGATCTGGCAAGGCATCCCAGGGCAGATTTAAAAGACAATGTTAACTATGAAGAATTAAAAAAAAAAAAAAAAGCATAGCCTTGCCACACAAATGGAAGATTAGAAGTGAACTGAAAACAAATATTCCATAACTATAAAAGAATTTCAGGCAGCAAAGTGTTTGTGAGCCCAAAATGAAGGCATCCCATATGCTTCTCATGGAATGTGTACATGTATGTGCTTGTAAAATGAATTTGTGGCGTTTAAACTATGTATTCACAGCAAGAGCAGAACTGTGCATAGAAAACATTATTTCACACAGCATTTCCCAAAGCAAATACATCACCAGCTGTTCACCCGTACAAACTCTGGACAATCGAATGTATCTTATTAGGATAAAACCTATTCCTCTGAGAAAAGATTTGATTTTTTATTAACATCCTAACAATGATAGAAAAAAAGGATTTTAAATATATGTAGTAACAAGGAAACAAGATTCAAAATCTTTGCCTGACACAGTTACGTATGCATTCCACTCTTTCTCCTAAACGCATGAGCACACCAGCCTCTTCTCTAAGCAGCACTGCTGAACACTGCAATTATGCTTCCTCCTCTTACCCACTGCAGCTGGACCGCTCCCAGCAGCCCCAGGGGAATAAATCAATCAGCCCTCTGGGCATACATACTCTGACTCTTCACCACCTTGGTTGTTAGTTCCTGTTTCTTAGCTGTGTTCCAAATAGATGAGTTTGCAAAGAGCTGAGGTACGGAAGGAAGGAGAGATGTCTTTCCATTTGCGTGGTGTGAGTTGTACATAATAACACACCTATTAATGCTTGGGGCCACTCAGGGATCCAGAAGAAGCAGTTAATGATAGAATGGTTTTCATGGCTCCACACACACAAACACACACAAACACCATCAAATACAATAAGTAGATGATTGTAAATATTGAAAATAAAATCTCTTAGTTCTGGCCCTACTTTGTTTTCACATTTCATTATATCATCAGTTTAGGGTAAAAATTGAGATGTTAGTAGAGAGATGTATAAGAGAAAAGCTAGGGCATATACAGAAAAGAAGAAGATGGGAAGGAGAAAGAGAGGGAAGAGGAAAGGAAGAGGGAGGAGGAGGAGAAATAATATAGAATTTAGAAAACATACCAAAAGCCAGAGATCTGGAACAATACCTACACCACACTTAAGCTACTTCTGACATCCGTACACAAAATCTTTACAATGAGATAAAACAACAATAAGATACAAAACAATGTGTTAAGCCATGTTTTCTAAAAATAGTTCTAGCTATTAAAAACCATGCTCTGGTAGTGGCCCCCAAAGTTCTTTGCAAAGACACTTAACTCACATCTGTTTCTTTGTTCTTTCTCTCTGGGCTACCCCCAAAATTTTTGTACAATTCCCTTACATAAATACTCAAAAATATTTTTGACTTACAACAGAAAATCACATGGGGCCTTCAACCCAAGACATTGTCAGGACTCTTCTTTCTTGCCCAGTCCCTACGTATGCTCTTTGCCTAAACTGCCCAAGCTCATCCAGTTTTTCTTTGCTTTGTCTCAGTGGTATCTACAACCCTTGAGCCACAAGGAATCTCTTTGTCTACAAAAAAAAACCCATGTTGAAAAATATTAGCACCAGTGTGAAATGCAACTTACCTCACATGTAAACACTGAGTCACTAACCTTCTCTCTTCAGTTAAAGACAAATAGGCTGAGTGCTGATTTCCTTTCCCTAAAAGCAGTTTTTCAGGGTCTCAGTAAATAGAAGCAAGTTAAGTTAAATATAACAAAGAAAGGTCCTTACACTAAAATAGGAAAGCTTAAATTATAGCATGATAAGGCATTAAATTAAGTACAAGTAAATGATCAAACTTCTTAACTTCCAATATCGCAAAACTCCTATCTTTATTCCACACTTAGGAGTCAAAAGGGACAAAAAAGAACATTGTAACTCCAAAAGGCTGGAAATGATAACTCTTACAGAAAATAGTCTAAAGTCCCCAAACACATGAAGGACCATGGTTTAACTTACTCTGCTCTCATTCTTCATGGAAATTGTACATCAAATCACTGACTCATCGCAAAGGAATGGAAAAACGTTTGGTCGCATATACTCTGAGCTTCTTCTTGCCAGTCAATAAATTTCCAGTTTCCATTTTAGACTGTTTTCTCTTTCAACAAGTCATTTATCAAAGGGAAATAAATGAAACAAAGAACTAAGTACCCAAGAAATGTTCCAAGCAAATATTTCAAGAAAACAAAACAATCCATTTCAAAATGCACTAATACCTAACCCATCACCCATCACTTGACCAACACCCCCTCTAAGTTACAAAAAAAAGACTCCAACATGGCCCAAATTTATCAAATGCATCCATGTTTTTGCTGAGCATTCTTTTCAAACAAGTAAAGGCATATTATAGAGTGAAAGGGACCCACCTAACTTTTTTCCTCAACCTCAGATAAAAGCAAGGAAATACGGATGTTAGTCTAGTGCTGACCACAGTGGGGTAGTAAGCAAGAGACAGGAGACCGGTTCCAATGACACCTTCCCCAACCTTGTCGATTAGACCAACCAAGCAGATGGTAGTTCTCACTTAGTGAACAAGCCACTCTGCCTCCAAAAGTCTATTTATCCTTGTGGAGATCATCTGTTCCTGTCTCTTTGTCCAGCATGGTTTCATTGTTAGAACCGCCATCCTCCACTTGGTAGTCTGGTAAATCAGAAGGTTTCTTCTTCCCCAACGAAGGTATGATTATACCTGGGGGTATGATGCTTGGCTCAAGCCAGACAGATCAGAAATTTTCCTAGAACTTTAATTGGAGCTATCACCCCCCAAAAAGGTTCTCTGTGAATATGAGCTCTTCAAACCATGTAAACCAACTTGGCCACCACAAAGAGGCTGCCTGAGAATGATTCCAACCCAGAGTAAAGCACAGCTAAGAGAGATGTCATGTGAACATGTGGATGCAGCTGCATCCGAAGCTAAACCTTTGGACTTCCAGGTTAAGGGAGCAATAAATTACAGCCTTTGCTTATGCCAGTTTGGGTTGAGTTTCCGTCACTCACACAAAGAGTCCTGAGTATTATAATTTTCATACACCTTCTGCAGCTGTGCTTCTGTCTTTGAAAAACCTTGTCTAGGTTGTCCTCACCCCTTATGGTTGGATCCCACTCTGTCCATCCTGTCTCTTCTCAATTTTCTCCATCCATTGTCTTTTCATTTTCATAACTTCTATCCTCTGTCTCCTGTGGTTCCATATCCTCTACCTACAGGCTTTCTAATTCCTTTCAACATAAAATGAGTTTTTCCCCCTTATCAGACTCCAATCACAGATAAGCACATTTTTTTAGAAAACAGTTTTAAGCACAGGGTTTGAAATGAGTGCTCTGCCTTTCACTTAACATTACCTCAACTCTGTCTATACAGCCAGATGCTCTTCACAACTATTAATTTAATGGCTATATAATGTCCTGTGTCAACATAACCCATGATGATTTACTTAACCACTTTTCTGATACAGACATTAAGATAACTTCTTAATCCATATTATAAATAATGTTGGAAAAAGCACTTCTTCAGGTATATTTTTTTCATTCTTCTAAATTAACTATGTGCAAATTCCCAGAAGTTTCATCAAAACTGAATTTGGTCATTTAAATTTTTTTTCTAATAGGTTCAAGGTGATATCCCATTACTGATGAGTTACTTGGCTATTAACAATAGTTCTTCTTAATATACTGTGCTACTTCTATTTTCTCTTATGAACTCTCTATTCCTATTTTTAGCCTGTTTAATTCCAAAAGTTTGGTGTTATTCTTAAGCATTTGTATGAATTCTCTATGAATATTAAGTGATTTTTTTTATAACACTAATTTTTTGAAGTTGTATAATTTGAGATTTTTAGTTTTACATTCTTATAAAATTTTAGAATTTTATCAGATTTGTTAATGCTGTCTTCTATTCCATAATCTTTTAAAATAAACCAGTCAAAAATCAAATGTTAGTTTTATCCTTACATCAGAATTCTCTGCTAATACCAGCTAATAGCTGGGAAAATTAGTATGACTTCCCTGAAGAGCAATTTGGTAATATGCATTAAGTATGTACACAAATATGCTTTTAAAAATTATATATAATGTGACTCAAAAACTGTATTTCTAAGGAACTTCCCCTCAGGAAATAACTGAAAAGTGTGCAAGAACATTCGCCACAGTATTGCTTACAATACCGAAATGCTGAAATCTGAATACCAATCAACAGGGTGGGCTAACGTAACTTACAGTTTATCCATGATCAATTTATGACACAGATCAATATGTACTGACACAGAAAGATATTCATTATGAAGTATTAAATAAAAATGCAAATGACCAAGCAATATGCATATTCTGATGCCTGCTTCTGCGTAACACACACAAATTTTTTTCAATGATTTTTTAAATTTATTTTTAGAGAGAGGGGAAGGGAGGAAGAAAGAGAGGGAGAGAAACATCAATGTGTGGTTGCCTCTCACATGCCACCCACTGGGGACCTGGCCCACAATCCAGGCATGTGCCCTGCCTGGGAATTGAACCAGCAACCCTTTGGTTTACAGACCCACACTCAATCCACTGAGCTATACCAGCCAGGGCACACACACATTTATACAAAAAGTTCTGCCATAAATTCATCTAATATTTAGTGGTAATTATTTTTAAATAGAATTACTGGGATTAATGGAGACTTTTCCCTTCTTTTTATATTTTAAGTTTGGTTCTTTTTCTTTTAGGACAAACTTGTATTATCTTTAATATAATAAATAAAACAATATGGCCTTTCTCATTTAGAAAAAACAAAAATGAAAGTTATCATTCTCAAAATTGGGATGATATTCTGAGTTTTATGGTTTAGTTTTAAATCACCATTGTTAAAAAAACAGAAACAATAAAACACACTATTGTTTACCTTTTAATTTTTTTCTTAACTCAATTCAACATAGTACATAAAAACTGAAATCTTAGTTTGAAAGACGTAATCTCCCTTACTAAGTATCACTGACCTTAATAAATGTGCATAAAAGCACCTCACAGAAATATACATTATCTTGATGTTCACAGTATTTATTTTATTGTGCTTTATATTTATCTGCTATTAAGATTTTTTCCTCTAAGTCAGCAGTCAAATAGTAAGGAATATAAAAATACTTTTGTCTTCGACAGCTTAATTTACTCTACTACGGTGGTAACCAAAGCAGCTGTTTATCTGAGTTTTCTATCCTTTTCATAAGCCTTTGACTTATTTTATTCCCATAAAGTCTTCCTCTCCTGTCCTAAATCCTCAAGCTATTAAGAACATTTTCTAGTAGTTCATGTTTTTCGGGAGGTCCAACTATTCTTTAATGTATCCTACCACACTTGATCTTTTGTTGGGAACCGCCCTGCCTGGTTTCTGAAGCTGGAACCCTCCCCCGCACCCCATGGCTAAGGCTAAGTGAGAGACCTTGGGACCCTAAGCCACTAAGGAGACAAAGCTTATCTCCCTGGCAGGAGCACCACCTCTGCCCCCTTTACTTCACCCTGCCTGGCCCCAAGTTAGCCAATGACGGGTGAGATTCCTCAAGGGAAGGAAGATCTAAGACAGGCATTGTCACAAAGGAGGCCTCAGGGAAGGATTTGGGGGGCTATAGAAAAAAGGGGTAAAGGACCTTCGCCCTTCAGCTTTGATATAGCCTGAGTCCTCATTCTGTCTGCAAAAAGTCACCTAATCTCTTGGCTGCCTTACTTCCCCTGCCTGATTTAAGCCTGAAACAATGACAAAGGGTGGTGCAGCCCTATGCAGGAAAGGGCAGGTTCCCCAGGGCAATCAGGTCTAAGAAAGAATACATAAAATCCTGTGAAACCTGCTTTGCTAAGAATACTCTCAGTTTTCTGATAAGGGTCCAAACATGAAATGAGTTTGCTCCCCAAAGTTTTATAGCCCTTTAGCTGACTGACCCTAACACAGAATAAGCCCTCATAGTTCTTTGCATGTCATCTATTGTTTGATCCTTACTGCCTGACAATGATTAATGAGCTTTACCTGTATTCCTTTGCAGATTGAACCCAATAAGAGCCCATTGAGGAAAAGGCTTCTGGCCCTTCTCCTTTGAGAGATCCACCACCTTTCCTCCCCAAGCAGATTCTCATCCATGGTGGCCAGGGGGACCCTGTGGGCAAAGTACCCACCCCCCACAATCTTTCTTTTAAAAAACACACTAAAAATTTTTCTGATAAAATTTGTTATCTTCTAAATAGTTTGTCATTTTGCTTCTAATTTCCCATCCATACAAAAAATAATAAATTTAAGTATAAATTACATTTAAAATTGTTCAGTTTTTAATGGTTATCAATTTGCAATAATATTAAATGATTTTGATGAAAGTAAAAAGAATCAACTTAGTACACATTTTTTTAAGTCATGGGAACAAAAAGTACAGTGTAGGGAATATAGTCAATAATATTGTAGTAGCTCATACAGTGTCAGATAGATACTAGACTAACCCGAGCGATCACTTTGTAAGTTATATAAATGTCTAATCACCATATTGTATACCGGAAACTGATATGATACTGTATATTAACTGTACTTGAAAAATAAATTTTTAAAAATCATTTTAGAAATCATGCAGGAATTGGTAACTCTGATAAAACTCTAGAAGCAAACAAAAAGATAGTAAGTACTATTGCCCAGCTTGGGAGAAAAATTATATTCTTCAAAATCTGGTGTACTGTATGTCAAATAACTAGGTTTCCAAGAAAAACAATATTTTTAACACAATCAAATGTGCTTTATCCTAATATTACCTGGAACATAATTTAATTTTTGCAAATTGTGAAAGAGAAATAAGAAATGCCACTATATTAAAGAGGAAGCAAAAGGGATTATACCACCACCTCAATGTTCATCACTATGAACATCAATATTAAAGGAGTGGAATAATGCCTATTAATAGGGAGTTTCAGTTGACATAATGCCAGAAGAACCCACTTCTGCTGAACTAATAGTGAACATAACAGTACTGACTCACTGCAGGGTATGTGCAAACTGATCTTTTTATTCAGCAATGATGATCACTTACATGGAGACACCCATGCCCTATCCAAAGCTTCACAGAGCAACTATATCCGGACCCTGGTGAAAATGAGAAGAGGGAAGAACAAGGCAGAGGAGGGGGCCATGACATCTCACTTCCAACAATATGCTCATCAGTTTGCAGTGACAGTTAGATTTCAAGAGCAAATGATTTCCATTTCAAAGGGTTCCCGCTGCATACAGAATGTAATTCAAATGCCTTATTCCAGGCCCTATGTGATCTGGACTTTAAAAATCCCTTCTCAGTGTTTCATTGCGTCACTTTTCACACTTCAATCAGACTGGATTACCTTTGCCACTTACACTTCTAGTTATACAGATCCTCTATAGTAAGAGTCTTTCCTTCATCTCTTCTAATTCTGAACTAACTCATATTTCAAGGCCAATATCAAAAGTTGTTTCCTTCATGAATATCAGTATTCTCAACAGTTAGCACATACTTGCTACTTAATATATCCCAGGTACTTTCAGGTATTATCTATCTCTATCTATGTGTTATCTTTATAACAGTCCTGTAACATAGGCAACACTATTATCTCCATTTTAAAGATGAGGTAAGTGACTTGCCCAAGGTCAAACAACAATGAAGAGCTCAGACTCGAGTTCAGGAAGTCTGAATCTAGAGCTTGCTCCCCTAACCATGCTGCCGTTACTCTAATACAGACCCTTATCCCAAAGTGCTTTGAACTGAGTCCATTACCTGATTGTTGGGTATTGATTAGAAAGCTTTTGGCTATGGTAACATAAAATCCGATTCATACTGGTTTAAACAACAAGTGAATTTTTTTTAGCTTATATAACAATGGCCAGAAAGGTTGGTTCCTATGCTGGTTAAGTAAGCAAAACAACAACCAAACTCCTTGAAGAACCGAACTCTTTCTCTTTCACCTCCACCAACCTCTCCATGTTGGCTAGGTATTCTGATGGTTGCAAAATGGTTGCAACAGCTCCAGGAATCACATATTCACATGTCGATGGGGAAAGTTCTTCTTTCTCTTGAAGTTTGCTTCTGGGGAAGGGAGATCAACGCATCAACCAGACCTTTCTTATCCCTGGGAAGATGGCTTGATTTATGTAATTGGTAAATTTTAAAGAGTAACCTGGGAACTCCTAACTCAGTTTTGTCTTCCTTCCTTTTCTAGAGAGCAAACCTATCAACCAAGAGCAGACATTTTCCTCTGCTTCTCCAAACAGTAACCAACTCCTCCCTGAACAGCTCTTCCTCTGTGCCCAGGACAGTGTCCTCTGTGAAGCTCTGCCTGTGAAAGCATAAGTCTGCCTAAGTCTGCCCAAGTCTGGCGGTTCAAGATCAGTAAGCCCATTAGGCTAAGAAAATTAAAGCTGCATCCTCCACCTTAGCTTCACTGATTAAAAAAATAAAAAAGTGATATTTTTACTTGTATATTTATTCTTTGTTTTATTTCACAACTTTTTCGGAACTGGGAGGAGAGAGGTGTGTTATTTATGAGGGTCCTTTCAAACACCCAAATCCTTAGCAGACATCCACACATGTCCCATTGGCCATATAGATAGTATACTCACTCCTGAACCAATCCTGGCAAAGGAATATAAACTTCCTAATTAGCTTACGATTAAGATGTTCACAAGTTATGTGGGAAAGGGGTGAGGACTGGAAAAAAAAAAATTAGGACTTTGCCAGTAGAGAAAATTAGAAAAGGAGCTATTAGGGACATGACTTGGGGATATTACTGCTATCTCCTAGCACATGTAAGCTGATCAATAAACACCTGGAATCCAGCTGGATTGCTACCACTATTATGTACCTATGGAAACTATGAGAGAGACAGGTGTCTTCTTAGCTGCTAATTAGAGTTAGATTTCCTTCTGTTCCTGTTCTCTCATCTCTTAGACCGAGTTCCTCCTGGGTAATAGGGGAACTCAGTAGAGTAAGAGCACCAAAGGACAAGTATTTGTTTCTGTTAATAATTCTCCAAAACCATTTCAAGAATGTAAGGGACAGAAATTATGAAATCTGCTCTCCAAGTAGACACTCTCCTTTCCCCATCACTCCCTCTACCCATCTACCCATTCAGTTTCCCTTTAGAAGAAAAAGATGACCTAAATTTAATAAACAACCCATTTTGCAAGCTGCCAGGAACTCACAGGTCATGGCCCAAAGTCAAGGGCCTCCTGAGTACTAACAATAGACTGTTTCTTGCCATGACAGCTTCTCCCTTTCCTCCCTCCTTTCATTTAGCTTCGAAACTCTGGGAGACTAAGAAATGATTGATAAAAGGAACTTAACTGGGACAACAGAAGTCATGCACTTATTTTACAAAAAACTACTCATATTTTTGCAAAAAAAAAATGTTTGTGCCAATTTTGTATTTAAGTGTCCCTTCCCATTATAGAATCAAAATGTCATCCATATGAAATTTTCAAGTCAACTTCTTTTTAGATATTTGTCATTCAAATTCCAATAACATATAAACTTAACTCATAATTGTCATTTGATATTTACATATTATCTTTTCCTTTAGTAAGCACAGGGCTTTAAAAAATAAATAATCTATGACAAGATTATACCATACACTGTCATAAATGAGTGACAGTTCTTTTCTAGGATATATACACATACATATATAATGTACTATATATAAAATAAACATATGAAATTATACACAGACAACTGGTTTTTAAAATTGAGGTACTAGGTTGTAAGGCAATTTGAAGCAAAAATTACAAAACATTTTTTTTTAAAAATGTGTGGAGAATGTACAGTCCGTCCAAGAAATTAAGAAATATGATCACACATACCATAGTTTGAAGAAATTAATATGGCTGCCAAGCTCAGTTGCATCTTCCAAATTCAAAACAAAGCATAAGATATGTGTTTGTTAACTTAAACATCTGTTCCTACTACAAGAATATGAATAAGAATGAAAGTGCATATGGATTATTCATCAATAAAATCACAAAGTCTCTTACATTATTCCTCTCACACAAGCATTCTAAGATATAAATTCCAAAAAGGAAGCTAGCACATCTGATTATGATGAACAATTTTTAAAAACCCATCAGGAAAAAAGACTCATCTGAATCTCATAGAGCCCAATTTTCACCACCTGGCACCCATGAGCACAAAACCGCTGCCTTTGAAGAAAGGCAGGGGAGAAGCCATCCCCTGTACACTCCGGAGATTTCCTCATCCTCTCTAAGGGCTCCCTTAGGCAGAAACACACGGTTCTGCCCTTCAATCCACACAAGTAAGAACCCAAATTAAAAGGTCCCTTGGAAGACATCTAGACTAAGCCACCACTGTCTCATTTCTTATATTGACTGTCCAGTCTCCACTTTAATACCTCTGGTTAAAAGAAGCTTATAACATCCCAAAATTTATTCCAGCACCTAGCACGGTGATGATGCCCTATTTGGTTTTCTAAGGAAAAAACTGTTTATCCCAGAATAAGTACATTTTAATAAAGAGTAGCTTCCCCACTTTAAAGCATATTACTCAATATTTAAAAATAAATGAAGGAGCAGAGGCATTAAAAAATGATGAATTCTTGTTAAGCTATAACGAAAACAGCAATATCCTACAATACCCAATAGTACTCTTAAGGGAAATTAAGAAATTGCTGATTTTATTGCTTCCCTCTGAGTATATCCACTGGATGCCAAGTAGTCCCCCACTGCTGAGAAGTTTGGGGGGTTCAATAGTAGCCACTGACTAAGATTCACTAAGTGTTTAGGGGATCTTTGAGCACCTAAGAGAGAAAGCTACCAAATTTTCTTCATGTCTCTTCTTCATAAAACCTTTTGAGTATGTTGGTGAACATGCAAGTCTGAGACATTTTCACTTCTGCGAGCTATGTCTTTTGCTTTAGTTTCAAAAAAAGAAAGTAATGGCATAGCACACCAATTTTTTTAAAAAAGACACTAAGACTGAAGAGCCCTTATTGTCTCCTTTAATCTTCCGTAAACCTCATAAATAAGGTTTACAGATTAGACCAGAAGTTCTCAACTTTTTCTGCTACAACATAAACAGTGGATAATACTCCCACAAACATACTACACTTTGACAAAACACCAAAAATATTTTGTAACAATTTTAATGAATGGAAATCAGAACCATAATGAGATAGTACCTCGTATCTGTTATGCTGTCTATTACTAAAGGCAAAAGATAACAAGTGTTGGTGAGGATGTGTAGAAAAGGGAACCCTCGGACACCTTTGGTGAGCATGGAAATTAGTACAGCCACACTGGAAAACAGTATAGAAGTGCCTCAAAAAAATTAAAAGTAGAATGACCATATGATCTGGCAAGCCCACTTCTGCATTAATATTCAAAGAAATGAAATCAAGACCTTGAGGAGAAATCCGTGGTCCATGTTAACTTCTGCATCATTCACAATGGCCAACACATGGAAACAACCTCCATATCCATTAACAGATGAACAGATAAAGAAAATGTGATCTATCTATATACCTAGGGCTATATGTAGATATACAGATATATATGATGTCACTTATATGTGGAATCTAAAGTAATTATATTCGTGGAGCAGAGAGTAGAATGGTGGTTTTCCAGAGACTAGGAGGAGGATAAAGAGGGAAATGTTAGTCAAGATGAGCAAGGTCTGGAGATCTTATACAACAATGTCACTATAGTTAATAATACTGTACTGTATATTTGAACTTTGCTAAGAGAGTAGATCTTAAGTGTTCTCACCACCAAAAAAAAAAAAAAAAAAAAAAAAAAAAAAAAAGGAAGGAAAGAAGGGAGGGAGGAAGGGAGGGAGGGAGGGAGGAAGGAAAGAAGGAAGGAAATGGTAATTAAGTGAGGTGATGCCTATGATTTTGATGACTATTTCAAAATGTGTAAGTATATCAAAACATCAAGTTGTACATCTTAAATATACAGTTGTTGTCAATTATACCTCAATAAAGCAGGAAAAGTATTAAATGGAATATGTAAGATTGATGATGGTTGAGGGCCCAGGTACAATGCCACCCATTTCTTGTATTCAAGGGAACACATCAAGCAATATGGGGAGAGTAGTGTTGTAACAAATATGACTGTTCAAACTATTTAAACTAATAATCAAATAGCAAACTCAAGTACTGTAACAAATTTCTTGTGACCTTCCTCACAACTGCTAACAACACTACAGTAAGTCTTCACCAGGGGTGAGAACCATCCATGAGACTATAATTGAAGTTTAAGTACTCGAGTATATTAACAATTTTAAAGCTCTAAAGCTGCATGGTCCAATATAGTAGCCATGTGCCACATGTGGCTATTTAAATTTAAATTTAATTAATTTTAGCAAAGGTTAAAATTCAGTTTCTCAGTGTCACTAGCCACATATCAGGTACTCAATTACCACATATGGGCCATGGCTACCACACCGGAAAATCTCAATGGAACGTTTCCATCAGCAGAGAATGTTCTATGGGATAGCACTGTTCCGAGGAATCTTGGAGACAATCTCACCTAACTCTCATTTTACAAATTTAGAAACTGAGACCACACATCTATCAAGCAATTTACTCCATGCTACACAGCTCATAATTACAGAGCCAGGACCCAACCCAGACACCCCTGCTTTTATGACTCCGTCATTTCCACCCTGACACTGCAGTGCCACCTGGGTGAGATGTGTGCCAGTTCCTTGCCAAGCCCAGTTCCGAATTCTCTCAGAAGCCAGCTCTCAGTTACATCAACTGTATGAGGACCAAGCCCAGTTCCAAGTTCTCTCAGAAGCCTGTTCTCAGTTAATCTTCACATCAACTGTATGAGGAATACACTCCTTTGCATTAAATGTCATAACTGAGGACACACAGCAAGTATGTAGCATTACCAAGATTCAAACTCCAAAGGGTAGATCTTTTCACTGTGTTATGCTATCGATAGTAAACCCTCCACATTTCAATTATCCTTGACAATCTCTCTCTTTCTTTCAAGTGTGCTATTCCAAGTAGGGAAATCCCAACATTTAACACTTTTGGTTTAGGGAAGAAGCATAGTTTTGTCCAGATTTTCTAATCATGACTACCTTATAGCAATAATAACAGCAGCTAACCCTTATTGAGTGCTGTAGGCTGCTTAGCACAGGGCAAAGGGCTTTGTGTTGATCTCCTCCCTCACAACAACCCGGTGTAGTAAAGAGCTCACCTCCATTTTAGAGACGTAAAAATGGAGGTGAAGAGTCCATCCACCCCCAGGAAGAACCTAATAAAGAAATGTTTGCCTGGGGTGAAAAAAAAGTGAACATCTTTTACTCATGGAATTGGAAAAGAAGAGGAGGTAGGTGAAAACTGTGAAATACATTTATTTCCCTCATCACATTCAATGCCCCAGTCACAATTAAACATATTATGTAGGTAGGTTCCCTTGGATGGATTTCTGGCTCAACACACACTCTCTCATCCCCAAGGGCTGACTTTAGAGAAAGTCCTGAGAGCCTGGGGGTGCAGGGGTGTTGTAGGGAAGGAACACACCCCAAAGTAGAGTAGTCAGTGCTCCTCAAGGTACATGACCTTCCTGAGTACTTTGAGACCCTTCAGGTAACTTCTGACCTGAGGAATGGAGAGAAGGACAGCAAAGACACTGTTCAAGAAGAGAGAAGAGAGACAGCTGAAGTCAGTACATGAGTGAGAGTCAGCTGCATGCGGCTTAGAACCAAACCACACAGAATGTCACCGCAAGTCCAATGAGCTGTCAAAAGTTGGGTAACCCAATATATTGTTGGGGATGTGTGAATGTGTGCGTGTGACCATATATTTTTAAGATGGAATGACCCCCTAAATGTTTCCTGCATGGTGTGTGAATTCAGTGCACGCTAGTGCAGGCAAGCCTCTGTGAAACTCAAAGGGGTTAGCCAGGGACAGCTGGCCTTTGCAGGTCGGGACAGAGCCCGGCAGAGACAACTGCGTGGCAGGTGCAGCAGGGAGCAGGGGGCACATAGGGCTGAAGATGGAATAAGCTAGCTGTGTCCAGAGACAACAAGCATGCTGGCTGTGAGAAACAGTATGCTCAGTGAAATGGCAGGACAGTCAGAACTGAGTTTGAACCCTCTCTTCCTCCACTGTTAACTGGCCGTGTAATTTGGGGCCAGTGATACAGACTCCCTGAGCTGTAATTTCCTCATCTGTAAAGACAAAATCTATTTCCTGAGACTGTGGAGAGTATGAAATGTATAACAGGTGCTTAATAACTACCCCTTTTCTCTTCTTCTTCTTGATTAGTAAAGAAAATGTGTTACGGTGAAAAGCACATGCTAAGCACTGCATCTGAGTGTCTTCCCCACATTATTTTTGTACTCTACAAAACCCTCCAGGAAAGGTTACATTTATCCTCATTTCAGATAGGAGGTAAAAGAGATTCAGAAAGGTTATATAACTTGCTCAAGATCACAGAGCTGGTCTTTAGCAGAGGAGGAAGAATCAAAATAAGAGCCATGAATGTCCCGCTATGTGTGGCAGCCTCCTAAGCAATTGAAAAGGTATCAGTGGAAGGAAGCCTCACAAGGTGGGTTGAGAGTTAGCAACTAGATCAGTGTGCTCATTTCCTTGATATGTCTTCTGGAATTCTTCTGGGTAAAGCTGATGCCCTGCCATTTTCAACCAGATCTATTCTCTACTTCTAATTACCTGAAAAAATGAATGAAACTCAAGAACTTCTTCACATTCTTGCCCAACTTCCTCACCTATGAAGTGGAGAGATTGGAATACATGGCCTTTGAAGCCATTCCTAGCTCTACACTGTACGTGGGTAGAACTTATAGGGACAGGAACACCACACCACCACCCTCGGGGCCCAACTGTGAAGCCTCTTACAGTAGAAATCCTCTACCCAAGGAGTTGTTTAATCGGAGAATCCTAGACTAGCATATAAATGTTCTTAAATTATTTATTTAATTCAAAATGCCTGAATGTACATTCATTCAATTTTATTTATATGCACCTTTCTTCAAGACTAGGTCATGTGGAGAGAGCTCAGCAATGAATTATGCGGACAATTTAACTATCTCCAGAATGCATCATCTTCATGTCCAGTGTGAAGTTCCTTATAGTTCAAGAAAACTTAAAGCAGTTGCAAATAAATCCAAATGCATACTCTCTCTGGATTTCTGTGTTTTTCCCCAATCTTTCATAGCTGTTTCTCTCACACTTAATTTGACAGCAAATTTTTAGTGACTCACCTCTATGGAGTCTTTTTAAAGTATTCAACATAGTTTCCCTAGAAACAAGAATGTTATTTCTTTCCACATTCACATTTCAGCAGTTTAATTGAACTGTAAGTCAGATTTTGTCATCCTGCTCTAGCTCCTCCAATGGCCCTCCCACCTTACTGAAAGGACAAGGCCCCATGCTCTGTCCCCTGCCCACCTCTCTGACTTCATCTCCTGCCATTCTCCCCCCAGAGTCATGTGCACCAGTCACTCTGACATCCACACACTTCTTCAGAATTCACAACTGCTGTTCCCCCTTCTCTGGAATTCTCTTTCCCTGGATATCTACAGAGCTAGCTCTTATGATCAGGTCTTTGTTCAAATGTCACCTTCTCGGGGAGGCCTTCCCAATCACCCTATTCCAGCTAGCCGTCCTCACCCCTTTCAGCCTTTCTACCCTATATTGTTCCTCTCTATGGCACTTGTCTGCCATACTATGTACATTACTCATTAGAATTCAAGCTTCATGAGGGCAAGGATTTTGTTTGTTCACTGATGCATTAATTCCTAATTAGCCTAAAATAGCCAGTCCAGCGCTCACTCAGTAAATGTTTGGGAATCTTCATTAGTTGTGATAAGTGTATCGCCTTTCCAATTGAATTGCATAACTACAATAATAAGTACATCAGAGCTCCAGGAACAAATGTAGGAGAGTCCTGGTAAACCAAGAAGCCATCAGGGGGTCAGGACCTGCTGGTGCACTAGGGCACAGCCTACTAGTCCTGGGTGGCCAGGAAGGAGACCTGGGCTCAGCCAGGGCACAGAGGAAACAGAGGGGAGCAAGATCATCTGTTAAATGCAAATTCAATAGACAGTCTCTCCTTTAACGTGACCAAATTGATCCCTCCAAATACTCGATGCTTTCATATTCAAATGTACACACAACAATGTCAAATATAAAAGATAGTCTAGCCAGTTTTCTTCAAATAAAGGCAGAAAAGAGCAAAAAGATGGATTGTTTCTAACAGTCAATTTCCTTTAGCAAATCTCTTAATCTTTCTCTCATCCTTGGTTCTTCAGTGAAAAGAGGGAAGGTGTAAACTAATACGTGGCCTGCTTATTTCCCTGGTCTATTATAAGTACCAGATGGATCAATAGCTATGAAAATATATTGAATATTATGAAGCACTCTATACAATAAGAAATTTTCCTTGTATTAACATAAATACAATATAGACTTATCTATAATAGCTACTATAATTCTCCAAAACTGATGATGTACTTTATAGCACATTGATTTTAAAATGAGTCCTAAAATATATTAAAAAATAAACAGAAGGAAAAGTAGGCTTTTAAGGGCATGAAATGAGAAAGACAGGGAAAATTACTTTCCCCTGACTCTTTAATAGAAAAATATGAAGAAGAAAAAAGTCCCACAAATCTTCAGTAATGATATTACATAAAATTCAGATTCAAGAATATTATTGTGAACATCCACAATTATCTAGACTGTTAGATATTTCAGATATTTCTCATCTATTTCAAAACCACAAGGATAATCCAAGATGACTTACTAATATCACACATGTCGATACCAAGTTGTGATGGAAATGAGCAAACCCTTTCCAACCATTTCAGTTGTTTTTATTACAACATTTATTAAGCTAGAATAAAAAAGTGATGAAGAATGACTTGTCACACCATTTATTAGAGTTGATGGAGCATAGACAGTTTTTTTCAATAAGGCTTAAACACACTGTTACGCACCACAGTACATTATTAATGGAAAGAAATGCATGAGACTTGCCTCGGCTTTCCCCCCAAGTCATCCTAACTTTAAATTCAAAATTAATTCTACTCTACATGGCAAAGTTTCCGCAATTCAATGGTAATTTGTTTGTTGTTTACCAAATCTTAAGTTTATAATTCAAAGCAACAGTCAAGAATCCTAAATATTTTACTAATTTTAATAATCATACCTTTTTTGGAGGCGGCTCAAAGGAAGAAGCAAATGCAACAGCAAGATAAACAAGTTGTGCCCTAGTTCATATCTAACAACAGAACGGGACCTAATTTTCTCTCTGAAAAGACACAAAGGGCAGCCACGGAATGCAAATTGTGCATTGAGTGTTTGAACTTCTCTTTCAATATCTGAGTATCCAAATGGAACTAATTCACTCTGAAAAAGTATTAAGTAATTGGGTATGATTGTGCCAGGATGAAGGATAATCCTCAAACTGTGAAGGAAAATAAACATATTTTAGAATGATAGGGTCATCTCACTCACTCAGTAACCTCAGTCAAGCATTTTACGTTCAAAAGAAATAAACAGAAAATATTAAGAATGACCTACCGCCACCAAGGAACCCTGATAGACACAAACACCTGTGGAGAAAAACAAAACAAGAATTAAAAGGGATGCATAGTAAACCAACTGGCATTGCCCCAGCAGACTTACAGGAATACTACATCTATATGCATCATACTCAGCAAACTGTGCATTCCAAAACCTTAAAAACTTGAACATTCTGCCCCTGGGGAAACAACTCCATATACCAAAGCAAGATTTCTTGGACACACATGAGGGAAAGCATCATTAAAACTTAGTGTCTGAGTTTTAAAACAAATGCATTTATAATGGCATGCTATAAATATAGTATCTATTTTCATTTGTGATAAATCAGCAAAGCTTCCATAATCCGGTCCCAATGTACTTATCCAGACTTCTTGGCCACTCTTTGCTTATACAAGTTCTGCAGTCCAACCCAAGAGGCCAACTTAGGATCCTGTCATAACGCTTTCATATCCCAATGCATTTGCTCATCTGTATTACTGGCAGAAGATTCATTTGGTCTACTCAAGTTCAGTGCACATGATCCTATCTCCTTCACGAAGCTGTCCAGCCCATAGGGTTATGCCCTTTCTCCTTTGAGCTCATAGCACTTTGTGCCTACATCATCAGATTGTGAATTCATTCTTATGCACTTCCTTGGAAAAGCCTTGCTAAGCATGTGGATCTGTGGTGTCTACCCAACTACCTGTAAACACACACTTAGGACAGACTTCTTCTATTCTGTTTTCCCTTACTCTTCACCTAGTAGGTATCTGCTTAGGTATATGACTGATTATCTACTATATATGCCTTTAACACAATATGTTTCTCTTTAGGGATATTAAAACATTTTATAGCAGAGTGGTGTAGACTAGTTATTTGAAAAGAACTCTCCTATTGAGCTCCTGACCTCAAACACTCTTTTCACTCCCTTTGCATTCAGTTTTTTTTCTAATGGGCTAGTTATAAACTAGTACATCTATATATTTTCCACTCATAACCACCAAATAAAAAAACAACAGATAGATTATTTGCTTCTAAAAGGAAAAGAAGGCTGAATTGAATGGGACAGCCTATATATCATGAATAAATAATGTATGATAAAATAAATCTTTCTAAGTTTTATATTTGAAAACAATGTGAAATTACAATGCTAATTTAAAGGACTATACCCACATTGCCAACCAATATTTGAACAGCCCAGCAGGTGCTGACTCACCCTAGGAACGTGTGGGTAGTGTGCTAAGAGCTAGCTACCCTCTCAGAAACTGAGGCTGCACAACAGATTGGAATACCAGGGGCCCATCTTGACAAGGCGCCGGCCACGCTTGGTGTCGGAAGAGAGAAGGACACATTTTACTACAGTGCTTGGTCTCTAACAGATCACTCATGAAGTCTCAAAAGTATTAACTTCTCAGGAAAAGATGTATCTACCTTATCCACTAATAACAGAATTCGGAATTAAAAACAATCATCAAAAAAAATGAAATGGCTATTTACACTTGAGGTCTGAATCAAAGATCTCTGTGGGCGAATTTACTGAAATAACTCCTGTGCCCTTGACACTCAAATAAGAATAACTTGAGATTAAAAATTTGGGAAAAAATTCTTCCTGATTTATTTTTCTTGAACAATCCTGTTCCCCAGACTTAGTATTTCAGCCTATGGTATCTAATAAAAAAGGACATATTCATATATGATAGATAGATATGCATATACAGGGTGGGGCAAAAGTAGCTTTACAGTTGTTTGTATGGAAAATAATAATTAATAAATAATACAAAAGTAAATTCTGTGTTTTGCATACTCACAACTGTAAGCCTACTTTTGTCCCACCCTGTATATAAAATAATCACATACAGCTCAAATAAATATATATCATAACAATTCAATTTCTTAATTAAATGGATATATCTAATTACTTCTAGTGTTTAAAAAATACACATACATAAAGATCACCAGCTAGGTACAATTTAACAAAATTTAACTGTTAAAATAAGACCATCCTCAAATCATTCTATTGCACTCCTCCACAGCATTACCTTCCAAAAACCAGTATCTTTTTAAAGCTCCAAAAGACATCAAGTATCTTAAGGAGTATCCAAGTATCCACATCAAAGCCCATTTCTGGAAGTTTTAGATGGATGTTGTAAGTTCACTGTAACATGAAAAATAAAGTAGCATTGTGTGCGTGGCACCACATACACCCTTGGTTAAGTCAAATACCGGCTAGAGAAGAGGCTCAAGTCAAAACCAGTGTGTAACTGCTGGTGAATTTCATCATTAGGAAAAGAGAATAGCTCGATTTGGGTCACTCGGTGATGTACAATTCCAAAAGAAACAAGCTTTGCCCTCTGAGGGCTTTCCTGAAACAGAACAGCTCTACCCGGAAGGCAGCTGCACAAATGAGTCTCTATTAACACAGCTTCCAAAACCTCATTTCTACTCTCTAGAGAAAATAAAGCATTCCGAGGACGCCCAGTCCTATCAAACATTTATCATCACCCATGGCCGGATGCAGTCCTCGGAGCAAGCATACCTCCCCCACACTAGCAGGCGCTGCAGACCCACCAGCAGATGAAGCTGCGAGGTTTGCGGGAACGCCCTGCAGGGGACAGCTTCAGTTCCGACCCAGAGCAGGGACCTTTTCAGTCATCGATCAGCTCATGGACTATGGAAAACAAAATGATTCTCTTCACTCACCACTTTTTTTCTTAAGGAGTACTGGAATGATTGGAGCTCTACCTGAGGTTTAAATTTGTGCCCTCATCTGAACTTTAAAGGAAATTCCTCAAGGTGAATTCTGACAGATGGTGCATATCTAGAAGGGGAAACAGAACTTCTTCAAGGGAAAACAGGAAAAATCAGACAACAGGAGCTGGAGTTCTCCAACCAAGACCTTTCCCAGTTTCAGGGCACCAAATACAGCTCAGATGCTAGCTAATTTAATTTCTAACACCCTATGAGAAAGTGCATGCAGTTTTGCATGGCGAAGTGATCCTATGTGCCTAGAAGGAAGCTGAGCTCCTCAGACCTCCCTCCCAGGGTCTCCCATGGTCTGCTGGGTTGGCTTCTTTCTTGCAGGTTACATAGGCAAAAGGTTCCTTCACATTCACTTAAATAAGTAAATGTCTGCTTCTAAGCCCTTTTGCACATTATAATGTGCTCCTATATACAATCTAAAATTTCCAGAGAAAATTTGAGATAAAAATTTCACCAGTATTTACAGCCCATTTACTATAGAAACTATACCTGCTCAACTCAGTCAATTAGAGAAGTAAAGTCCAAGGGCCACAAAAATATCAGACCCTTTAATTCAAGAAAATTGTGGCAGATCTGACCATAGGATATGAAGAGATTTGGAGAGCATGGTATCACAAAAGCATGACTCATTAAGAACAAGCAGTCACAGTTGCCATTTAAATGTTCGAGCTTTATGTTGTGTTATAATTCAGCATATGGCTAGTACACTGTGGAACAGCTAAAACAGAATCATTTTCTGGACTGACAGGACAGCTCACATCCTGATTACTGTCAACCAGAATTCAGATCAACTAATAAAGTAGTTAAAATGAAAATGGGCTAGTTGGTTTCGAACTATTCTAAGATTTGGCACATGGCTCTAACTCCGTCATGTGGAAGCTCCCTCCCCTCTCTGAGCCATGTGGTTGGAGAGCGTTATGACCCCTTGCGACTGAGTGAAATTGAGTGATACGGCTTCTCCCGTCCATAACTGTGAATACAGATAGCTGTGCCCCCAGTAAATAATGTACATGCAGTGAGTAACACCCAAAATCCACTTCCCAGAGAAGAAATGTAATATGATGGAATTAAAACCCTGTGACAATACAACGCCTCTTCATTCCCTCTAGCAGGTAGCTGCCAAATCCAAAAGCTGCAAAGCTGCAATTACCCTGTATTTTGTCATGTACAATGTGCACCCACATTTTTGTGCACATTATACATGGGATTATTACACTCATTAACCCATGGTGCATAATCATTATACCCATGTATTATGCACATCCTCATTTTTCCCTCAAAAATTTGGACAAAAAAGTGCACATCATACACAGCAAAAAACAGTATTCAATAGTGGGAAACCCACCAAGGACCACTGTTCACATAACCCTGCTGCTACTTTACGGTACTAATGATTTCTAGATACTTAAATTCCTAAAGGCAGGTGTTATTATTTTATGTTTGTATCACCATAACAGAAATAAGCTGACACATAAGCTCTCGATAAAGGTTTGTGGAATGAAGGAATGAAGAGACAAATTATTTTTCCCAGCCAATGTCTTCTCTTCCTTAATACTGAGTTTTAAGCATTGAGTCTTATACAGAAGGAACTCTCCATCCTAGAGTGGAACTAATCAACTGATCCTTTTCAGAGTATTCTGTTAATGGGATTTAAAGGAAATGCCTGGAAGATTGTGGGATTAGCAAGAATCACATGGGGAGTGATGGGACACAGGCTCGAACTCAGTTTTTTTAACCTCCAATTCAGTCATCTTTTCCTATCCCCAAGCTAACACATTCTATCTAGTGTAAGTACGCAAGACTTCCACACCAACATAACTCCAGATTCACTTCTCCAGAAAACACCATAGCAGAACGTCTGACTCAGAAAGCAGCCATGTTCACTAGAAGTTTCCCTGTAACGTCTTAATTTTATAAAGTTCTCGAATCAAAGTAGTTTGCCAGCAATTTAAGGCAATATAAATTATCACTGCCAATAATTCATTTTTCTTTTAATAATTAAAATAAAAATTCAGAATGAGAAAGTTGCCACTGACCACAAATGAGACAGCAGTCCTGGCTGGTGTGGCTCAGTGGATTGAGCACTGGCCTGCAAACCAAAGGGCCACCGGTTCGATTCCCAGTCAGGGCACATGCCTGGGTTGCAGGCCAGGTTCCCAGTGAGGGGCATGCAAAAGGCAACCACACACTGATGTTTCTCTCCCTCTCTTTCTCCCTCCCTTCCTCTTTCTAAAAATAAATAAATAAAATCTTTAAAAAAAATGAGACAGCAAGTATTGATTTCCACCCCCCAACCCATGCTGGATGATTAGCAAAACTATTTTAGAGCTATCACTTGGCTGACTTCTGCATTTGGTAAATGACAGAACAACAACCCCCAAAAGTTAGGTAGTCCATTCAAGGTCATAGAGCAGCTTATTGTAGAAGCCAGTCCATCTTAATTCAAAAGAATGTGATTTGGCTACACTCAGTCATCTGACCAATATTTTTTAACACCTACTGTATAGTAAGACCTGAGTTTGGAGATACAAGAATAACTAGGACCCATCCGAAGACCTCAGTGAGTACACAACTAAGTGAGGAAGACGAGGAAGACAAAAACCACACCTTTATCAACAATCACTGTAGAATTATTAACTGGTGCACTACAGCATATACGACACATTCTCTGAGCACTGAGAAGAAAACTATAAATTCTGCAATAGCCTGGTTAGCAAAAGTGTCACAGAGTATGTCACACCAAGAGAAGCACACATGTGAATACTTCCTTTCCATTTTTAAAAATCATTGCCAAGGATAATAAGGAAAACTTGAGGAAATCTCTAAGATAGTTAAGCTTTCCATTCTTGCTCTCAATGTTCTTATTTTTAAGAGATAAGGAAAACCCTGAAACACCCAAATCAAAGGTGTCATCTGATGACAGCTTGTTTTTTGGCTGTAGAACCTGTATCACCTAAATTAATTAAATGAAATAAAGTCTGTAAAGTGCTTACCTAGTATAGTGCCAGGCAAATAATACGTGCTCAATAAATGTCCATAGTCATTCATTACTCGATACATATCATTATAACTTGGAAGGAAACTCTCATACATCTACACATCCAATTCGTAAAATTCTAGGATGCTCTGAAGGCAGGATGAAATACTAAGAAGTAACGTTTCCATATAATCTTTGGAGGAACAGCGCCCCTTGAGCCCTGCACTCCTCCTCCCCCATCAAAAGACTTTGGAGTTCCTTAAACTTTGCACAATATATCAACCAGTCTTCCAAAGAGTGAACCCTGCAGGCTCTTTAATAACAAACGGCTTTTGTTATTTAAGAGATTTGGTTTTGTAAAACTGCCTCATTTCAACTGCCCCCTGGTGAGCTATCACGGAGAGATGGCACGTTTGCCGAGCTACTTTAGGGATATGATTCTGAGTAAGAAACTGCCATCACCAAGTGAAAACGTAATTTTTTCTATCTCTCCAGTTCAGATTTGGGTGGCCTGGATTGACCCTCCCATCTGGTTTATTATCATAATTAAGCCCTATAATTTGTATGTTTTAAGTATGCACACACACGCATATATACAATAAAAACATGTTTCTGCAGGTTTTGTCCTGTTTTAAGGAAGGCTGCATAGGTTCCAGGCGCGCTTTTCGCAGGGGACGTATTTCGCGGGAAGGTGCGGCAGATGGTACCTCTACCCACGGGAAAGTCTCCACTGATGTGCTTTGAGTTTCAAGGCCACGCCACTTTCTCCCGGGAAACTAGCAAGGAAAAGGCATATGCCCTTGTAACTGGAGGTCGACCCCAGGCAGGGCTTTGTCCTCCCCGGGGCCTCCCGCCGTCCCCAGTCCGGCGCCTGGGCTCTGCACCCGCGAACCGCCCCAACCCCGCACCAGTGTGGAGAAAGCGCCCCGCCCCGCCCCGCCCCAGGTCCGCCGCCGCCCGGGCTGCGGCTGTGATTCGCAGCCGGGCAGGTGAACTCTTTTTCCCGCAGCTGGATGAATAATGAATGGAGCCGGGAGGGGAAGCCGAGAGCTGGGTGCTGTGGATTAAGCCGTCTTCCTCCCGGCGCGCCCGCTCCCTTCCCCCTCCCCTAGCTGGGGGACTTTCCCGGCTCCTCCGAGCAGGTGGGAGCTCAAGACTCCTCGCGTCCCCGGGCCCGCCATCCCTTGACCCCCCCCCCAAATCTCGATTTACTTAATCATTCATTTATTTCCCTACGCCAAGTTTGCTTCTTCTATCATGGCGACAATTCCCACAGTCTCCTCTCTCCCCCAGCTCCGGGGTTTTCCACGTAGGTTTGAGCCCCGGAGGAAAACTAGGAGGCAGAAGGCGAAGTCAGAGAATGAAACTAAACTTGTTAACCACTTGTTTTCCGGGGCAGGCGTGCCTCTCCGTACTAGGGAGATTTCTTTTCGTGTCATTGAATTATGTATGTCCAGAACACGCTCTAATCAGCTAGTTATAAAATCTTCACTGGAGTTTACGGGGACACCTACGGGGACAAGGACGGCGGGAGAGCGACGGGGACTTGAAGGTGCCGGTTGTACCTTTTGTAGGAGCAGAAGTATTTTTACACAGGTAAGAGCAATTGCTCGCTCTGCACCTACGCTCAGCGTAGTTGCTTTCCTTTGAGAGAAGTGGCAAAAAAGAGAATCCACTTTCCGAGATGCCACCCCAACAGAACAGCCACCCACCTAAATGCACTTAGGGCAAAAGGGAGGCGAGAGACCGGCTGGTAATCCGAATGCAAAACAATCAGGAGTAGAAATCTCAGGAAAAGCCCACTTCACTTCCATTTCCACCCACCCACCCATCCCAAAAAAACTTCCATCCGACCCACAATACCATAAACCCACTGGGTATTTGAAAAAGCATGGTCTCTCTCACACACACACACACGCGCGCGCGCGCGCACACACACACACACACCACCGCTCTCTCACCTTCAGAATGATGAGGCAATGCTGCAAATTCCGCCAATGCCAAGGCCACCCCGAGCCACACTTTGAAGACACCCATCACCGCCTAGACACCCACGCTGGAGGAGCCCAGCTTTCAGCATCCAAGAACCTGCTCTCCGCCAAAACGCTGGCTTCGGCGCCCGGGACCCGGGCGCACAGAGGGCGGGGGGCCGCGGGCGGTTACCTCCAGGAAAATGAGGCGATGCACCGGCGGAGGGCTACACTCGCATTAGCCGGAGAGGCGCCGGGGTGGGCGGGGGATTCAATTCACTCACTGCCCACCTCTCCAGCAAAGCAGGACGCCAACGCGGGCTGAGCTGGAGACAGTAAAAGAGGAGGCGGAGTGCAGTTCTCCGCGGCAGTCTCGCCGGAAAGTTGCGGGTCACCGCCTGATCTGATCTCCCAGCATTTCCCTCCGGCCCGACCCTTCAGCTCTGGGGTCCCCCACCGTGGAGATCCCCTCGCTGGTTAGTCTGTAGCAGCTTTTGAAAGTTCGCTCGACACTCTACGTCGGCTATATGTCCGCAGACCTGGTTGCCTGGAGCCTGGAAAGACCCACCCACCCTCCGCGGGCCACAGGGCTCCGCGGACCTCAGCCGCCGGGGGCCGTTTGCAGGAAACTTTGTGCGGCACTGCGGGCTGCTCCCGGGACTCGCCGGCGCTGCAACCGCACGGTGTGGCCTCGGGCTGCGCTCCTTGCCGCAGACGATTCAAAAGCTTCGGAGGAAAGACCCAGGTGGCTGCGCCGGGGGGCGCTGCTGCTACTCTCTCGCCCCCGGTCCTTCCCCCGAGGTGCGGAGGGCTGCGGGGGCTCGGCTTGCTCCCAGCCAACAGCCGCCTCTGCACCGAACGCCCGCGGAGCTGGTCTGCGGGGTTGAGGTGTGATTACTCGAGTGGAGGAGAAGCCATAATTTTAAATGCACGGAGGATAGAGCAGGGGCTGGAAGGAACCCCCGAACTCAATGCTACTCGCACCAGAGAGCCCGGAAACGCACAAAATAAGGCCCCCTCCGGATCCCCGCGTTTAAAAGACACACGCTCCGCCTCCTCCACGTTCCTCTCCTCCTTCCTCTCTCCCTTGCTCGGCGTGAAAATGGACCCAGGGACTCAAAGCTTTGGCAAAGATTCCAGAGAGTCACGTGGGGAAGGGGAAAAGCAGGAGGGGGTGCGGTGGTGAGGGGAGGCCGAGAGAGCAACCTGATCCCCTCATCCGTGCTGCTGGAGTTCGGATTGCCTTTGTCTGGAGCGGGATCAAAAGTGGTCACACCAGGGAGGGTTTGGGGGGTGCTGGGGAGATGGCATGGTCCTTGCTCAAGCACAGCTGAGGATCCTCGAACTGAGTCCACACCCCTAGTTTAGGAAGGGACCCACTCCAGAGGGCAGTGATGCCCACGTTCAAAGGCCCCGGAGCTCCCCCCACCCCACATCCCGCCACTCCCGCTAGACCAAGTGAGAGTAGGCGGACCCGATCCATCTTCCTCGCTCTGGGACCCTCCGGTCGTGGCTGTGGGATTAACCAGCAGCTGGGGAAGATCTTAGCCTGTGCGTCCCAGTGGACCTCCCACTGCGAATGCACCTTTACCTCTCCTGGGCTGGGTCTCCAGCTGCGCCCCCAAATGCCGGTGACTGGGAAGTAAATGTCAGGGCAAGGCAGACTCCAGCGCACTCTTGAAGAGCAGAAGCCTTGGTTCCCGGTCAGGACTGAGTAATGGCAGCTTTTTGTTTTGTTTGTTTGTTTGTTTGTGGGTTTTTTAACAAATAAAAATAGCTAGCTTGAGGTTAAATAAGCATTCTATAAAATGAGAACGGTTGCAACTCAAAGATGCTCTGTGGCTTCTGATTAGCCCAGAGAAGAGACACCGTGGGTCCCTCAGTTGACTTGAGATGGGTGAGTCTGTTGGAGGGGAATTTGCCCTAGGAGTAGAGTTTGTCCAAACAATGAACACAAAGAGGTGAAACAAGGTGGGGACCCCAATGTTTCTCTTTAAGTTGTAACTGAGAGATCTCTGTGACTAGAGAGCAACGAGGGACGCTCCAACAACCCGGCACTGCTATTGGAGTACTGAGAGGACCCAAGGGGTGTACAGCTGGCCCTCAGTCTCTGCTGGGCTGGGTGATCTCAGGGACAGAGACTGTTTATCAGCTTTGTGTGTGAAGCACATAGTAAATGCTCAGTAAAAGTCTGTTGAAAGAATGGGCTAAGCAAAATGGTAAGTCCCTGAGAGCAGTGACCATATCAAGCGGAGCTGGACACACACACCCCCAACTGGATCCCCTCCCCTTTTTTATTTAGAAAGTTGACATTTTCCAGTCCCTTTAAAGTGCTGTGAAAACCCGCTTCAAACACAGTCTACCACATTACCACCTCTATTCCCACCTAATAGAAATTTTGTAGCCACTGACTTGGGAGTAACTTAAGACAATTTGTTCTCCCGAGAATCAATTTGATTTTATAAAAAAAAACTCATACAGTCATGGCACTCAAATTAGTCTCAATGAGACATCTGTTTTATTTTTATGCTATATGCAAATATGCTACTTTTTACAAAGGAAAGGAGATGGAAGGTGGAGAGAATGGAGCGAGGAGAATCGCACCACTAAGTTTACTCAAATTCATCATATGCTATATTTACACATAACACCCCCTCCACCAGCAGCCCGGCACAGGGGCTCACAGTGAGTGGCTCACTGGCGTTATCGTCCCCCCACACTGATTAGACAGAGAGCTGGTATCTCCAGGGTCCCTGGTCCAAGATCCTTAGATGACCAACTGGTTGAAAGGTTCAGCCAATAATTCAGTAACAGGCATATCTAGTGCCCTTTATGGCCACTTAAACTGAGATATTAGAAAAAGAATTATATTAGCATAACCTATTTCATTATGATGGAAGTTTGCGAGAATGCAACAACTCATAACTAGCTTATCTCTGCAGGCTGACCTCCTCTGTGAGTGCTTCATTTCAACACACAGTGCTTCCAGTGACAGGGAGGTGGCAGTTATCGGTATCTTCAGTGCTCTTCATCCACACGTCAGGATTCCACAACTTCTATTAATATGTCCCAAAATATCTCCTTGGCTGGGCACTGCTGTCATCCATTGACATTTCCTTGGCCTTTTGCTGCCCATTTGAGAGACTGATTTATCAATTCCTGCTATAAATGATAGTGGTAACAACACAGATAACAGTTAACACATACTGAGTACTTTGTCCCTCACACTGTACAGTTTCCCATTTAATCCTCCAATAGCCTTGTGAGATAGGAACTATTATTTTATCCATTTACAGGAGAAACAATTGATGTCTAGAGAGTTAAGTAATCTGTCCAAAATCAGTCAGCTAACAAATGACAAAGCATATTAGAGCAAACAACTCTAGCTGCAATAACAGGCAAACCCCCAAATTACAGTGTCTTAAAACAACAAAAGTTAATTTCTCAATTGCATCCTCCCCCTGGCCGTAGCGGCCCTGACGCATTGAGGGGCCACTCAGTGTGAGTGGCTTCTTGTTGCTAGGCCATCATGGAATGTGTGCACTGCTTCTGCTTCAGGGCAAGGGAGCCCATAGAGGCTTTGCAGTCTCTCGCTCAGAGTCCTGTGGCAAGAATAAGCCACACGACTACAACCTGACTGCACGGAGGGCTCAGACCCACAGGGGAACACATGGATATTTAGTGAGCACTAGCTGTACTGCTTCACGCCAAATCCTATGCTCTTAACTCCCTTAACTCTCCTTAGCTACAGCAGCTTGCGCTCAGCAAAGCCCCAGGGTGAACCTTCCCTGCTAACACGTAGGCTTTGCTGACCTTTCTTGCAGAGGCTCGCTGTTTCTCCAACCTGTCTGTACTCCACTCGCCTGTGCTTCCTCTTCAGTAGCATGCCCCTCTCCCATTGCTCTCTCCTCTGCTTCTCACTGTCTTCTTTCTGTTCAACCTCACTCTAAGTACTGAGTCTTACATCTTCCTGTTATACCACAGGAAGGTCTTCCTCTTTGGTCTTTCACCTGCTCTGGGAGTGTTCTTGCAGCATTAACTGTATTTGTTCTGGTGGGTCACTTTCAGCATGTGACAATGTTTGTTGGGTTTTTTTTTCTGCTTCAAATATTGATATCAAGAAGAACATTCAAATAAGTGCAGAGTATAAAAATGGGCTCCGCTATAATCTAACCTCTCCACAAGGATAGCCACAGCAAATACATTCTGACACTTTTCTCTGCTTAAGTGATACAATATTTTTACAAAAATAGAGTCAGAGTTTACATGCTATTTTGTAACCTGCCTTTTTTCTCCTGCTGAACAAAATAGGTGGGCCACAAGTTTCTAAGCCAAATCATATTGATCTATTCATTCTTAAGTGCTGCTTGGGTTCATACTGTGTGGATGTGTCTTTACGTATTTAGCGAACACTCTTTTGAAGAATATTTAGGTTGCTTCCAATTTTTTGCTGTTATAAATAATACAGCACTAAAACATCTTTATAAGAGTTCTACGTGCACTTGCCTAATTATTTTCCTGGGATAAACTTTTGTAGGTAAAATTGCTGGGTCAAAGGCATGCATATTTTTTATCTTCATACCATCATTTAATCTTTGCGAATTCAAAGGTAAAATAGCATTTTACTTAATACCACTTATTCACTTTGTTACCTCAAGCATATTAACCTCCCTGAGCCTCAGATTGACTGTCTATGAAATGGACATTTAATGGTGCCAACTTTACAGGACTTTTGTTTGTTTTAAATAAGATAAAAGTGCTTAGCACCATACTTGACACAGGTAGCCACTTCACAGATGTTAGACAAGAGAAATACAGGGGTTTTTTTACATCGACATTTCTTTGCTCATTATTAAGGTAAAACTTTTTCTTATGCAATACTTACTGTATTTCCTTGTATGTCTGTAAATAGAGGTTTTTTTATTTTACATAGAATTATAAGGTTTCCTTATATACTCAGGATACTAACCCTTCTCTCTATGAACTTGGACAATGCTTTACAAAAAGGGAGTGGCCGTTTACCATCTATGTTTGTGGGAAATGATAGTTTCCCCAGTAGTGTCACTGGAAGGATGTGCAAGACAAAACCAAGAAAAAGGGCTTTTTACCGGGGTAAAAAACATATAAACCCCAAGGTTTTTGTTTGTTTGTTTCCTATCTTTATCTTCCCCACGTGGGATAGCCTGCCAACCCTTACACACTGGTCCACTCATAATAGTCATGGAAAGCTGGGGTCTTTTCTTGCTGCTCAGTGCCCCTGCTCCACCAGTTGTTCATCTTTTTAACATCACCCCTGTGCATATCACAACAACACAGCGGAAGGCCGGACATCAAAGGTCACTGACAATGCCAAATGGTCCCAGCAGCCAGTAAAGGAAAGCAGCTAGATCATCTTGGTGCAGGTAATCGATCTCCCATCTGCACAGACTACACTGGCCTTTGTTTTACAAAGAAGAGTCCTGCCATACTGGACCTGATTCATCCTGCACTTTACTATTACATACTTCTAGGTTTTTTAAAGAAACATCATTTGTTGTTATCTCTATCACCAATTATCTTCTACTAGGCTGCCTTGAATAACCTAACTAGCTAATCAATACTGGTAATAAATACGACATAGTCATGGCACTTAAGAAAACAACTACTGAAAATTTTAGAGGGAACTTTTAAAAAAATTTTACCAATCATTCAGTCTCCATGCCGACCTGTGTATTATCGTTTCTATGTACTGAAAGGACCGAGGGGAGAACAGGTATGAAGAGGTGAGAGAAAGGCAACAGGGTCACCAAATACGCTTTGCTTTCGCTTCAGAAAAGAAGGTGTTCTAACTAGACACCAGCTCTGCCCTGCTCCAATTTAAACAAAGATATTCTGAATAATCTATAATACAAAATATGTTGAGCAAATTATAATTTCTCCATAAAGTAGATAAAAGGATACCTTAAACATAGATTTATTGACATGGAAGGATGTTTTTAAAATGTTGTTGGGTAAAAGACATAGGTTATGATGTAATAATATCACCTTCCCATGACTTTGCTTACAGACATGTGCCTTCATACATTTACACACATGTCACCATACACACATAGCTCAAAGGTACACACCAAACTATTAACTCTGAGATTCCAGGTGATTTTAATTTCTCTTTTTAGCCCCTCTACATTTTCTATTCTTCTGCATGGAATACATATTTAATTGTACGATGTAAAATTATGTTGGAGGAATTTTCAAAAAACAGTATCAGTTCATTCAAACTGGCTTAAACCTTAGAAGACCTTCAAACTGAGTTTAATTTAGTACTTTAATGATGTCATAAAGGACCTGAATTTGTTCTTTCTCTCCGCTCTGCTTTTGTTATAGACATTACTAGTGCTCACCAGCTAGGTGGGGCTGTGTACCTAGATCTTGACCTTCACTGTCTGATACACAAGCTACTGTCCGTGTCCATCTACTGAGCTCTTGAAGGGTGACTAGTCCAGATTGAGATGTATTGAGAGTGTAAAATGTACATCAGATTTCAAAGACTTAGTACACATAAAAAGAGAATGTAAAAATACATCAACTTTTATATTAATTACATGCCAAAATGATAGTAATTTGAATGTATTGTGTTAAATTAAATATATTAGTAAAACTAGCTTGATATGTTTCTTTTTATTTTTTAAAAATGTGGATACTAGAAAATGAGGTTAATATACATCGACTACACATCTATGAGAGTGGTTTTAAAAAACTGATAACGTCAAGCACTGGCAAGGATGTGAAACAACTAGAACTCTCATATATTTTCTGATGTGAATGCAAAATGGTGCAAACACTTCAGAAAACCATTTGGCAGTTTTTTATAAAGTTAAACATGAAGTTACCACATGGTAATTTCCCACTCCTAAAAATTTACCCAAAGGAAATGAAGACTTATGTTCACACAAAAACCATATGTGAATGTTTACATTGGTTTTATCAGTCACCAAAAACTGAGAACAACTCAAATGTCCCTCATCTAGAAAATGAATAAACAAACTGTGGTATACTCATACAATGGAGTACTACTCAGCAACAAAAAGAACAAACTACCAATATGCACCACAGCAGAAATGAATCTCAAATGCAAGATGATACATGAAAGAAGCCAGGCTCAAAAAGCTGCATACTCTGATTCCATTTATATGACATCCTTGAATGGCAAAACCATAGGGTCAGAAAGAAAGCAGATCAGTGGTCACCAGAGGCACAGGGTAATTTTGGAGAGAGATGGAACAGTTCTAAAACATGCTTGAAGTGGTAATTACACAACTGCATGTTTATTGAAACTCACAAACTGTATACCAAAAGGGTCAAGTTTACTGTATATAAATTATGCCCCAGTTTAAAGCATGAAAAGCAAACAAATCTTAGCAAACAAGCATTTCCTCCAAATCTGGTGATAACAACAACAATAATAAAGTTATTGGGAAATATTTACACATATGGATCACATTACATCTTATTGGACAGCAACGCTTTAGATGATGGGCCATCTGACACTTTGAGGCCACAAGAAGCACAGTAACGCTCCCTTCCCCGGCCTCAGTGAAATTCAAAGCGTATGATGTAGCATCATTAGATGGTGGAAACTCAATAAGCCCAGGTCCCTGAATGACCGTTTGGAACAAAGGCCCCTACCAACATTCATCGGACAGATAATGTGAGAAATAAACTTTATTAAGCAACAAAGATTTGGGGGCTGCTTGTTACTTCAGCATAACCTAGCCTATCCTGAAGAATGCTTCCTTTCACTGTGTTACACTGTGCCTTCCACTGGGATCCTGCTTTTAAATACAAAATAGCGTTCAGCAGTTTTCAGAGCTGCATGCATTTATTTGTCTGACCTACAGAGGGTTAACACAGAGCTATCTAAGAAAAGCAAAGAATCTACTTTCTTGAGCACCCCCTGCAAGCATTTCCTTGTGTTTCATTGGCCCACATTCTCTCCTATTCTCATCCCTGAATCAACACATTTCACAGGGCATGAAGTTTCATAAAGTGGTTAAGACCTAAATCATAAAAAATACCCCACCCCTACAGTCAGAAGTAGAGTTAACTTCCCCCTGAATTACAGTGACTAATTTGTTATCCAAATCAAGATACCTGAGAGAGTAATAAAGAATGTATTAATAATTATGCCAGGATAACAGACACAAAACAGGGCTCCCAAAGTACATGACTTCTCAAGGAAGATGTGGATACTGAATGAAAAGTTGGTAGTAAAAGAAAGTAGAATTAGTATTGAGGAGATAACCACAATGACCATTTAAAAAAAACATCTCAAACGACATACTTGCCTCCCTGTCTCAGTGCATTCGGGCTGCTATAATGAAATACCACAGACTGGGTGTCTTACAAACAACAGAAAGGTATGGCTCACAGTTCTGGAGGCTGAGAAGTCCAAGATGAAGACACAGGCAGATTCAGTGTCTGATGAGAGCCGCTGCCTGGGTCGCAGATGGCCATCTTCTCACTGTGTCCTCACGGGGTGGAATTGGTGAGGGAGCTCTCTGGGGTCTCTTTCATAAGGGCACCAATCCCATTCATGAGATCTTCAACCTCATGATCTAATCACCTCACAAAGGCCGACTTCCAGATACCGTCACATTGAGAATTAGGTTTAAACCTATGAACTGGGGAGGGCTGAGGGGCACAATCATTCAGTCTACAACACCCGCAAGGGAAGTAAAGAGTCCCTGAGGTAGTAAGTACCAATAATCTCTATGAGTGAAAACTCTGCAGACTGTAAAGCTTGCTTCTGAATCCAACCTGTTTTCAAGATACTCTTTCTGAGGTAACTAACACAAGGAAATCACTACTGGTGAGCTCAAGCCTCCTGATGTGCCTGGGCTCTCCACCCGCTCCCCACCTGCAAGGCTTTTGAAAGACCTCAGAACAGAAATGACAAACAATACCTTCTCAGAAGTAAAATCATGGCTTGGAAATTATTTTCACTGCAATCCGAAGATATTGGCCTCCACAAACCAAGGAAAGAAAGACCGTGTTATCTCACTGAGCCCAGGAAGTAACAGCTTTGATGCAGTCTCAGTTCCAAGGCTGACTGGTTGACTGACCTCAGGTAAATCATTAATAGACAATTGTCTAAGCCCCCATCTGTAAAAGGGAGATAATAATACTTGGGATCCACTCACTAAACTGGATTGTTTTGAGGCTCGAATTAAGAAAATGAATGTGAAAATCTTTTGAAACACGAAGAGCAGTATACAAGTATAAAGTATTATTATTAAGAACTTTCAGCTAGGTCAGGCATTTTTATGCGCAAGGTAGTTTTAAGGCTATGAATAATCATTCTGTGGTAATTGGATATGTAAATGCTCCCAGAGGTCTATTTCAGCAGGCTATTCAGATAAATCAAAACCGATGATGATGATGTTGATGATGACATGATGATATTTCTCTAATCATGAACAAGAAGCAGAGAGCAAAGATAATGATCTCATACCTTGATCCACGGAAGAAGACTAAGTATCTTTTAGCATCTTTATTTTTTAAAGATTCCCAGTGATGATATAATCAGAGCTGCAGCTTTTACTAGCAATGGGAGGCTGGTATGTTTGCTCATATTAATCCATGAGCATTTAATTTTGCTGTTTTTCTCTGTTATCTCATGAATACCTAGTAATAGCTGAGCTGCAATATATCTGGCTTTGATGCCTCTGGAGTGGTTCAGTCTTAAAATGATTGTGGACTTTGAAATGACAGGGAACAACTGGCCTTGGGTTCTCAGGGGAGTCACCTGGCAGACAGGCAGTCCGGAACCTGCTGTCATTTTTAGGAGGTTATAGCATTGAGGAATATTTCCCTTGTGGGTACAAGACAAAAAGAAGTTGGGAAAGCAGACAGTGAAGAGCCATGACCCTGTGTCCCTTCACATCTTGTTTAGAACCGAAAAGTATGTGGAATTTGAAAGGGCCTCAGAGATGGGGGATACACTGCTGTCTCCATGAGAGAATCCAACATCGTGTGTCTTCTCACCAAATCACAGCAACATGAATCTGAATCAATGATGCATCAATGTAGTTATCAGTATAGAAAATTTAACTAGCAATGAAAACAGCCAAAGCTGTTTATAAAAATGTAAAGATATGTACTGTCTTAATTTACATAGGATGCTACAAACAAGAGAGCCCACTCTGATAGGTAAAGGGAAAGAATTGCTGTAAAAATACAATTAATTTCATAGATACCCAAGAACAGAACAAAGTTTATGCATATATGTACCTATGTGGTTTAACATGGCTACAACATCATGGTTTCCTTTGTACTCTGCTCTTCACAGAAAAAAAATTACAAGTAAAAGCTTTCTACACTGATTTTCTCAAATTTATTTGAAAAAGAGGGCAATTGTTTTCATCTACAACTGTACTTATAAATCTACTTTTAATCTAAATATATTAAAAGACTTAATAAGCTTTGGATTGAACTGGAAAGTTGTTTACATGATGCTATTTTATATGCATCATCAAAAATAACCTCAGTCATTTTAATTTTCATTATATATGTGAGGATACTATAAGTGGCTACCTACATCAGTTAAAGATAAAATAACAGTCTAGTGCATAGACACATCAATTAGCATTATTCGTGTCATGAAGTCCACCCAGACTAGTTAGAATCGCTTTCTAACTAGAGTGATTACAGAGGTCCCCAGCTGGCAGCCTGTCCAGTGTCCAGGTGAGTGGAAGGAATCCTACCGAGGGGCATTTATCCACAGGGCTCTTTAGTTAACCTGTTTTCTGGCATCCCCAAACATGCATGCTCATTCAGGAAAGAAACAACTAAAGTTTGCTAAAGAAATAATATTGACCTAGTCCTGCCATAAATAGGAATGAACAACCAAAATCAACACACATTTGAGAAAAGAGCCACAGTCTGAAGTAGAAATATAAAAAATGAACAAAGCAAATAACTGATTCCCTAAGTAAAAAATCATCCTATAAGAAGCAGAAGAAAACTTTCAATAAAAAAAGAATTCATACCCTCAGAGTTATTTGAAAGGACAGTATTTCTGAAAAACAAGCACTAGCCATGATGAAAAAAAAGAGTAGTTAAGAACATAAAAGAGTTCTTAGAAAATAAAGATAAAATTTCCAAAATAAGAACAACTTAATAGAAGTTCTGAATAATAGAACATACATAGCTGTAAACTTTAATCAGTAGCCTGAAAGATTAGAACAGGATATCTTCAAAACTTGGAGCAATAAAATATAATGTAGCTCCAGGAGACCCAGTATCTGTCTAATAAGAGTTCTTGATGAAGGGAATAGAGAAAACATAAGGAAAATAGTAGTAGCAGAAACAACAGTTCTTCACACCAAGGTGATGGAAGCCTGAGCACAGACCCCACTCTCTCTCTCCCTCTGCTAGTGAGATAAATAGCTGAAGTAGAGAGGTCCTTGGGCCTTGGAAGATGGTGTGGCCCACTGAGGATTTAATGTCTCTACCAGAGTCCAGTAGTTCAGCAGGAGCTGTTTTCCAAAAAATATAATTACCTGCCATGAGGGCATAGCCTACCTATAGAACGCTGAGGGCTGGCATTTTGGTTCCACCACAGTGGTTTGTCATGCAGACCACCTAGCAACACTCCCACCACTCGTACCTCAATATTATAGTCTGCTGGGTCCTTTTGGCCAAGCAGCTAGGCTGCTTCCACTGCCACAGGGACCCGCTATAGAACTCTTTCTTGCTCTGGACCCTACTTTATGATGGCAGTCTTCTGTGGAGCAGTATTCCCAGGTGTAGAATATGCTACTTCCTAGACCCAAAGAGGCCTACCAGGCATTGCATCTCCTTCTGCATGGTGGATAAAGGCAATCATTTATCTTCCATTTTGAAGGGCTATCCTGACACACCCAAGACTACCGAACTGCTGAAACTTTTTCCCAGGTGATAGACTCTTGAATCTTTGTAGGGTTTAACTTCCACCATCAAGCACAGAGGTCTTTCCAAGGCCTCCAGTGTGCTAGCCACTTTTTGCTCCTCTGACCCTATTAGAATAATGCCTTTGCTGTAGCAGATCAGTGTGTTATTCTGGAAGATGTCCACATGGTCCAAGTCTCTTCAGACTATGTTATAGACTAGATTATGATAGAAGCTGATAGCTTTAACATAGCCCTGGAAAAAAACCTGCAAATATGTATTGTTGTCTATTCATGAATGTTTTTCTTTTCTTCTGATTGGAATAGAAAAGAATGCATTTGCCAACTCAGGGGCCACATTCCATGCACCTGAGGCCATGTTAATGTGCTAGTAAATTTACATTTGACACGGCAGCTGCAACTGGAGCTACTTGCTAGAGCTTGCAGCTGTCCGAGGGGATCCTCTAGGATTCATCTGGCTCCTTTAGTGGCCAGACTTATAAATTAAATGGATGAGTATCAGTGTATGTATTCTATCTCTTGTATGTTTCCTATTGCTTCTGTAACAAGTTACCACAATCTTGGTGGTTTAAACAACAAAAATGTATTTATTATTGTACAGTTCTGGAGGGTGAAGTCTAAAATGAGTCTCTCTGGACTAAAATCAAGGTTAGCATTCTTTGTGAAATCCCTTTTCTTTGCCTTTTGCAGCTTCTAAAGGTTCCCTGGCTCATGGTCTCCCCCATCTTCAAAGCTCAAAAGAGCAGGTCGTCTTTCACAGGCTGCGTTACCCTGACACCCTGTCTCTTCTCACTCTTCCACATTTGATGTGAACTGATTAGCAACCTTAACTCCATCTGCCACCTTAATTCTCTCTGACATGTGACATAACACAGACACAGGTCCCAGGGATTAGGACCTGGACATCTTTGGGGGGATGATGATTATGCCCACAACAACTCCTCTTTTCCAAGAGTGCAGTTGCTTTCCCTCTTTCCCGAGAGTGCAGTTGCTTAAGTCAATGGCCACATCTCTCTGGGGAAGGGTTGGGAGTATTATTACTGGGGTAACTATGTATCATGGTGTTGTGGGGGTCTTCTTCCTGTGGATCCAGTCTCCTCTTCAGTCAACGTGCTCCAGGTTTAAAAACTAGTTCAGATCTGAATTTGGGCAATGTAGCATGGGTTTTTATTGTGGCAACTGCTCTCTGCCTTCTGGTCATCTAGCCTCAATTTGTTACGATGGTACACACTGAGTAGTACCTATGTTGGCTCTCATCTATTTTGCCCATAGGGTCACTTGTTCAATTAGCCATCTATACAGACCTCTTTGGGTCAGATCCCCTTCATTATCATTCCAATCCTGTGGCTCATTACAATAATTGCATCATCCATCTGGCCTCTATTGTCCTGAGTTCCTATCAGCCTACTTCTATAATAGTCTCTCTTCCCATCAGTCCTGGCTTATAGCACTGAACATTTTAGTGACACTGGTACCGTGTCATCAGCACATTCTCTATGGCCTTGGTGGGTGGTATGTCCTCTGAGTGTGCCTGTGGAATGTGATGATGCTCCAGTGGGCCTTCTGGCCTTACATGATGCAGCCACTTCAGCATGCCCACTTCCTTGGGACTTTTGATCTCTTTTTCTATTGTCCCCCTCAGAAATTCTGGCACTTCAAGTTCAGATATAGATATAGATATAGATATAGATATAGATATAGATATAGATATAGATATAGATGTAGATGTAGATGTAGATATAGATATAGATATATGAGCCATCACTTTTGCTATGCTTCTAGAAAGTAGTAAGTCCATACCATCTCCTGGGGACTTTGCCAGAGCATTAAATCCTATATCTCAGGGGCATGCTCTCAAATCAATAGACTCTCCACTATTCAATCTTGTGTTCCTGCCTCTAATCAAACACCCTCAACTCAATCCAGTCTCAGAGTAGCGACTCCTGGCTAGATTTACAGCTCCTCCAGGATATAGTCCCTTTCCTCCCTTATCAGGCCCTGCTGTGGATGATGTATGTAACTCAAGATACAGACCTAGGGTACAGGGAAGCACAATAGATCCTGAGAGAACCATGTGTTGTCTTGCTTGAGAGAGACCTCTGAATTTTTTTCAGGGAAGAGAGAAATGCTAACTTTTAGTACAGTGCAGTAATCTACTGCGGCAAAATCAGAGAGCTCTGGAGGCTCAAAATCTGTTCACATTCTCATGCCAAGGTCCTGACCTTGGCATGATAGACCTGCCTTAGTTGGGAGTTAAACATTGTCTGGGGCTCACTCATTTATATCTCCCTGGGTCTGGCCCACAGCTTTCTCTGACACAGATAGGAGCCTCTTTGTAAGCTTAGAGAGAGGTGCTCTAGCTTTCACACTTGGCCTATTAATACCTGCAGATTTTTCTTACCTTTTTTTGTGAGAGTGGTTATAAAACTAACATGGTAGGCTTGTTAAAATTCAGATATCTCCAGAATTTGTAATTCTGTGAGCCTGTGATGGGGCCCCACAATTTGTAATTTTTTACAAGGTTTCAGTAGATACTGTGCTTTGAAGAGCATTATCTAAGGTATCAAGGGCTTTTAGCATCCAATCCTACTGCTTTTAGAGTTACTATTTCTTTTACACTACTCAAATGCCTGATAAATCACACTATACTCCCTTCCATCAATATACCATTTCAATTCACCATCAATGATAGTTTTAACAATGGTACCTTGTACCAGGGGCTATGTGTGCTCCACCTACCTCCAGTGATGGGATCTTCATCGCCAGGTGGCTACCAAATTATCCACATCCAAAACCACAGCATATCACCTGCTGTCTCATAAAACTCCTGCCACCAACTCTTCTAGGTTAGGCTCTCTTGAAGCAGATGCTAAGCCCAAGTTTTGTAGACAACGTATATTTTAGGAATCATCTCAGGGAGAGAAAATAGAACTGGGCAGAAAAAGTTAAACTGTGATGAGGGCCAGACAAAGCCTTGGCCAAGGCCACTGGAACTTCTACAGCATATTGACTTCCAGACATGACAAGTCACACTGGGTAGACATTGCTGGGCCCTTATACCCCAACACAGCCAGTCACTGAATGACTCATCTTAGGAAGTCATGAGGCCACTCTCTGACCCTGAGCCAAACCCCGACGCTAGAGGCTGCTTGTTGACTTCGTGAGCCAGAAGCTCTTCCTTGAAGGAGGACAAGGGTGGCACATCTCCACATGACCACAGGGAAATGAAAGGGGTTACAGAGGAACTCTAAACTTTTACTCTGTGTACTACTATAACTGAACACATTAAGCATGTACTCATGACCAAAGAAATTTTCTCTGAGCCATGGAAAAACAGAATTTTTGGATTTAGTCCCAAGCAGGAATAATGAAAAAAAGAAACACTTAACATCATTCAGGTAACATTTCTCATCTCCAGAATAAACTTTTAAAACAATTTTTTAACTTAGAGGGGAAGGGAAAGAGAAAGAGAAGGAGAGAAACATCGATTGGTTGCCTTCCTTATGTGCCCTGATCAGGGACGAATCTGCAACCCAGGTGTGTGCCCTGACCCAGAATGGGCAACCTTTTGGTTTGTGAGATGATGCCCAGCCAACTGAAACACATGGGCCAGGGCAAATAAACTTATTTTTTAAAATAGTCCTAAATGATCAGAAGTCAGATGGGCTTATACTTTCATCTTCTTCACAGAATGCAGAAGGACAATAAAATAATTTCTGTAGAGTACTAAAAGAAAAGGACTTTGAACCTAAAATTGTATACAAAATTTCTTACAAAGGCAAATAAGTAATTATTGAAATGTGAAAACAAATGAGAAATTTTTACTCAACTACTAAGTATTTCCTGCTACTCAATCTTCCTTGAAAAACTTCAAGAAATGTTTTTACAAATAAATTATCTAAAAAACATAGGAAGACATGAGATACAAGAAATAGCATTGAGCAAAGAAACATATAGTAAGTATAAAGAATATTAATATGGATGTAAAACTTGATAAAGAATGGCTTAAATATCATGAAAATGAAATAACTATAATACATTATAAAAAGCTCAAAAATATAATTAAAACTGAAAACAATCTCAACACTACATGCCACTTTACTGGATGGGGACAGGGGTAGAAATGTAACAAGGGCTGAGTCTTATCGTGGAGGAGGTCACGGTCACCTCTGATTCCAGGGTGGATTGGACCAGGGATGGGTTCAGTCTTGACTCAGTGTTTATGGCGACAAGCGAGTTCCTCTGACTAAACAGCCAGAGTCACCTGCTCGTTCCTGTGACGGTAGACGTGCAGACATAGTGGCTGAGAGCCCCCCATGGAGTGAGGGAAGTTCCCTAATGAACCAAAAGAAGAGAAACTGAAAGCCAAACTTTATAAGTACCCCGGGCCACAACAAATGACACTTTCCAAGTCACAAAGGCAAAAAATAAAGACAAAAAAGTCAAATCAGCAAATACCAGGAAATGTGATTTTTAAAAATGCCAATGAGCATAATAAATCAAAAGCACAGAAGATGATGGTTAAGAATAAAATTAAAATTAAAATATTAGTAATCATAATAAATATAAGCAGAGAGGACTCCTTTTAAGGGATAGAACTCATCTATATCCTATTTATAAGAGACACAGCTAGTACAAATGACACCAAAAGTTTGAAAATAAAGAAATAGATATATCAAGGGAATTCTAACAAGGAAAAAATATTGAGTGGTGAGAATAAATATAATTGCAAGAGGAAATTCAAAGAGAGAAAGTGTTAACTAAACAAAAGAAATCTTTTGTGTTGATAAAAAGTTACAAACCACCAAGAAAATATTATATCCACCGAACTTAGTGGATCAAATAATATGACATCAAAATGTAGAAAGTGGAATGTGTAATAAAAAGAGTACTAGACAGAAGCACATCACAACAGATGACTTCAACATACCTCTCTTAGCTATGACTAGATCAAACAGAGAAAATATATGGAATATATTTATTAATAAAGATATGGGCACCTAAAATATGTGCTACTACAGAATCTCTGATGTAAAATTCAAAACAAATATAAACTCATGCCTTAAAAAAATAAGGGTCTCAACTAAAAGGCTATTTGAGTTGTGTAGATGTATAATTCCCCTTAAAGACAGAAGTATAAATAAAAAAGGAATCTATGAAGTTTTCATTCTTCTTCATTGATCTTCTTTGATAATGATTTAAGCTAATGGTATAACAAGTACTTATATATTTATTCACAGGGATGGATGGGCGATTAGATAGAAAGACAGATAGACGCTTAGATAGATAAGCTTTGAGACTCAGTCCTCAAATAATTTCTTTATCCTATACATCTACTCATCTAAGACTACCTCAGAGTTTATGAACCAATACAGACCAATATAAAAGCTGTGTGAGTATGTATGGACTAGAAATACATCTTGTAAAATTAATTTTAAAATTTGAATCTCTGAGCAAAAATGATGTTTTAAATAAAGAAATATGAGCAAGACTGATTTTCTGAAACTAAAGGACTTAGTTTTGGGGTGAAACAAAATAGCAACTATAGCGATCATGCAGAAGACTTCTTGATCATACAAGCGGTCATGACCTCACCATGGAGAGTATCAATACCATTGACATCTGTATTGCTCTGGATTCAAAAGATCATGTGGCTTATACACAGCACAGTACATGCTGTGGAGAAGACTGTATACATTTAAATGCATCGTGTAGAAATGATACCATTCATAGTACTTAACACATAGCTCACAATGACAATATAGAAACCTCTTAGAGTGGCATAACTGGACGCTATTTTAAAACCATGAAACACATTAGCAGAATGGAATAAAAACATATTTTGTATGTCGAGTAGCCTTAACATCATGAATGTTACGAATTCACAGGTGAGATTACGATGAACTGAACTATGCAGTCTGATCAAGGGCACCTTAACAAAGGTCTCACCAGTTTAGTCTTTCATCACGGCTGTGCTCTTGCAGTGCAAATCTCTCCCACAACAGTGCCCCCTCTCACAGACTCCAAAGTCAGCATGTTGCTGCTCAGCAGAAAAACACTATGTGATGAAGAAGCAGTAGCTCATCTTCAGAAGGTTGCCCTATAAACATAATGCCAAACTTTGCTCCTACTTCACCGATGAAGAGTTTGATACAATGAAGGATCAGTGACTTGCCCTGACCAGACTAGGCAGCTGGGTAAGTATAAATGAGATTTTGTCAGAAGCAATGCACAGAGTACAGAAACCAACCATGGCAGGAAGGAGGGAACTAGAGAGTATCTCAAACAGATAAGAATGTAATGATGTAACTGCGCATGGCAATTCTAGCGATACCCATTATGCAGAAAAATATGTTTGAATGATCATTTAAAAAACATTTTTCTTAAATGAGCATTATAATTTTTCTTTTACAGACACAAAACAAAACTTTAAAGATGTTTGTACTCTGCTTTTTTGTTTTTGATAAACAACAAACTTTAAAAAGATTGCCTGTGTTTCAAAAACAGTTAAACAAAAAGGTAACTTCCTTATACCAACAAATGCATACACTGTCCTGGTTAATTAATGAAGACAGTCAAACTGAGCTGAGAAATCTTGGTAAGAATAAGAAATGTATGTATCTCAATATAGCACAAAGTGGTGGAGACAAAACACTCTAAGTTTGATAAATCTTTCCTTTTATACTCAGAACCTAACCTTTGTCCACCAACAATTTCATAAACTTTACCAAGACAGGAATGAGAGATTGGAGACAGGGACAAAAAGCCAGATGCAGGAAGGGACACAAACATCAGCAGTTTTACGTTAATAACCAGAAGGGTCATCTGGTTATTAACGTAACACTTTGTTTTCTGGTGTTTGTCTTTTTTTAAAGCAAGTGAAACTCAATCCAAAAAGTCAAAAAAAGTTAGGTATTGTATATTGGACAGTGGCTAAATTATGGAGAAAATGAAATGGAATATGAATATGACCAGGAAGTATCCAGCCTTGCA
>PVKU01008127.1:38714-77589 GCA_004027475.1 Anoura caudifer | reverse complement strand
TATTCTGGGAATTCAATGGGGTAAAGTGTAAAGAGTACTTACAACAGACCATGGCTGGAGGTAAGGTTTCAATAAATGATAGTTATTTTTATGGCTGTTGTGATTATACAAATGAAATCCCTATTTTTTAGAGTCAAATCCTATTTGAAAAGGAATGACAGAAATCAGAACTCCTCTGCTTTTTAAAAATTTTCAATTTTTGGACTTCCGGCCAAGATGGAGACATAGCTGGACACACTCCTCCTCTCACAACCAAGATTAAGGACAATAAAAATATAGAACCAAAAAAAAAAAGAAAAGAAAACCCAACCAGGACAGAGAGAAAATTGAATTGTGCGGGAGTCCGACAACAACAACGATTCACCCACACCAGTAAGAGGGGTGGAGTCAGTGGCTGGTGGAGTCAGATTGCAGTGGGATAAGCCGGTGGTGGTCCTGGGTGCACAGTCACTCCAGGCACACAGGTGGCAGCGTTGCCAAGAGCAAGGAGGCCAAGCAAGGTGCACAAGGTGGCAGACCACGGACAAACATTCATGCACAGATAAACCAGGTGAAAACCGGCAGCAAGACAGACTGTGCAATGCAGGGCCCCAGCGCCGGGAATTGAAGCCTAAAAGCACCTATTAAAAATACTTGTAGGGGCTGAGGTGCTGGGAGGGAGTCTCAACCTCACAGGAGAGTTCGTTGGGGAGATCCACGGGGTCCTGGAGTGTGCGCAGGCCCACCCACCTGGGAATCAGCACCAGAGGGGTCCAGTTTGCTTGGGGGAAGTGGCGGAAGTGACTGAAATCTGGCAGAGAGTGGAGCAAGCACCATTGTTCCCTCTCAGACCCCACCCCCACATCCAGCATTACAAACCAGCAACTGGGCTGCCCTGCCATGGTGAACGCCTAAGGCTCTGCCCCCCACTAAGTAACAGCCATGACCAGACAAAAACAAAAAAACCAAAACCAAGGATGGCTCAAAAGGGAGAACAGACCGGAGCCCTGGAGCTAATTCATCTGAGCGACCAGGAGGTGGTCAACCTATCAGATGCAGAGCTCATAGTACTGGTAGCCAACCTATCAGAAGCACAGCTCAAAGCTCTGGTGACTAGGAAGCTTGCAGAATTGGTTGATTTTGGTTGCAAATTAGAGGAACAAATGGAGGCTACAACAAGTGAAATGAAGAAAAACACACAGGGAACCAATAGCGATGGGAGGAAAACTGGGACTCAAATCAATGGAGTGGACCAGAAGGAAGAAAGAAACAACCAAACAGAAAAGAAGGAAGAAACAAGAATTCAAAAAGATGAGGAGAGGCTTAGGAACCTCCAGGACATCTTTAAACGTCCCAACATCCAAATTATAGTGGTACCAGAAGGGAAAGAGGAAGAGCAACAAGTGGAAAACTTATTTGAACAAATAATAAAGGAGAATTTCCCCAATCTGGCAAAGGAAATAGACTTCCAGGAAGCTCAGGAAGCTCAGAGAGTCCCAAAGAAGTTGGACCCAAGGAGGAACACACCAAGGCACATCATAATTCCATTAGCAAAGATTAAAATGAAGGAGAGAATCCTAGAAGCAGCAAGGGATAAAGGCAGAGTCACCTACAAAGGAGATCCCATCAGACTGTCAGCTGATTTCTCATAAGAGACCTTCCAGGCATGAAGGGGCTGGAAAGAGGTATTCCAAGTCATGAAAGTCAAGGACCTGCATCCAAGATAGCTCTATCCAGCAAAACTGTCATTTAGAATGGAAGGGCAGATAAAATGCTTCTCAGATAAAGTCAAGTTAAAGGAGTTCATCATCACCAAGCCCTTATATGAAATGTTAAGGGGACTTATCTAAGAAAAAGAAGATAAAAAATGGGACAGTAAAAAGACAGCAAACTCACAGATATTAACAACCACACCTAAAATAAAAGCAAACTAAGCAAATAATAGACCAGGAGCAGAAACACAGAAATGGAGATCACATGGAGGGTTTGCAACAGGGGAGTGGGAGGAGGAGAGAGGGAGAAAAGAAAGGTACAGAGAATAAGTAGCATTGACAGTGGGTAGAAAATAGACAGGGGAAGGGCAAGAACAGTGTGGGAAAAGTAGAAGCTAAAGAACTTATGAAACATGGACATGAACTAAAGGGGGGGAATGTGGGTAGAATGGGGTGTGAAAGGTGGAGGGGAGTGATGGGGGAGAAATGGGACAACTATAATAGCATAATCAATAAAATATAATTAAAAATTTTTCAATTTCTTTCTGCTTCTCTTATTAGTATTTCCTGTCCTGCAGATAACTTCCTGTCGATTTGCAGAGAACTCAGACAAGTCAGGCTAGATACTATTGGCTTAAAATAATAAATTTCTAATCTCAGGGAAGTTTCCATAGTCCCAAAATCAAAACTTCCATCCTTGCCCAGCTCTGGAGTTATCCTCAGTTAGAACCCCTAGCCTCTCTGTTGTCTTGCTTGTCATGGTAATTATTCCATCATCATTAATTCTGTGAGGCCTATTAACCTACATCAGATAGTGTATTTATCAACAATGCATGCTGCGTGCTCCTCTAGAAAAATATGCTATCATACTTCAAGACTGCTGTCTCTTTGTTGAGGTCCAATATTGTTAGTTTGAGAGTGTTTCATATATAATAGAATTCTTGGTAATGATGTTCATATAGCTTCCCAAGGAACAAGCAATTTTCTGGCCTGGTGAAGTCCCACACTAGAGGGATCAGTAAGATGCTGTATTCTCCTGCTTTGGGGAACCCTCTTCCCTCCTCTCTCTCCCTATTCTTCTTTGCCTTTAGGGGCTGAGCACATGTGCTCTGGAACTAGACTGCCTGTTTGAATCCTGGCCCTGCTTGGTGACTCTGGGAAGGCAGCTTAGTTTCCCTGAACCTTGGTTTCCTTGTCTGTAAAATGCTGGTAATTATAGGACCCATTTGTTGTGGTGATTAAATGTCTTAATAGGTGTGAAACACTTAGACCACTGTCTTGCTCACAGTAGGTGCACAATAACTGTTATTGTCATTGTTATTATTATTCCTTTCTTTTTTCTTCCCTCCTATCTTAGTTGGCTTGAGTGGCTATAAAAGGAAAGCACAGAGTGGGTGCCTTCGATAACAAATATTTACAGTTCTGGAGACTGGAAGTCCAAGATTAGGGTGCTGGCATGGTCGGGTTCTTGAGAGGGCCCACTTCAGGTTGCAGATGGTCATTTTCTCCTTGTGTCCTCACATGGTGGAAAGAGAGCTAGATAGCTCTCTGGGGTGTCTTTTTTGTAAGGGCACTAATCCCATTCATGAGGAGCCTACCTTCTTGAACTAGTCACCTCCCAAAGACTCACTTCCTAATATTATCACACTAGGGTTAAGACTTCAACATATGAATTTTTAAAAAGATTACTATTTATTTATTTATTTTTGGAGATACGGAAAGGGGAGGAGAAAGAGAGGAAGAGAAACGTTGATGCGAGAGAGAAACATCAATCATTTGCCTCTCGCATGCACCCTGACCTGGGACCAAACTCACAACCCAGGTATGTGCCCTGACCAGGAATGAACTGGCAATCCTTCATTTTGCAGGATGATGCTCAACCAACTGAGTCACAGTCAGGGCTCAACATATGAATGTTGAGGGGACATCAACATTCAGTTCAAAGTACCTCCCTTCCAAAGGAAGAAAGTTTGTTATATGCATGTCTTATGTAGCAGATGCTCAGCCTGGTGAACTTGTACCCTGTGGCATCTCCAGTAAAGGGGATGTATTAAATAATTACTGATGGACACTGATCATGATAAATGTCACAGGTTACTGCAGATAGGTATAGAGATAAGCTCACTTTCCATTGAGGAAGTGGGGCTGGTCAGGGAAGACTTCCTGGAGGAAGTGACATCTGACCAGAGTTCTTAAAGACAAACAAGATATTTCCAGGAGGAGGATTGTGTGTGTGTAAGTTAAGATCAGAGCACCTCTGACTGTGGGTATACTGTGTAGAAAGCTCTGAAGTAGAAAGCCTCCATTTTTTTGAATAGTTAATACTTTCATATAGTTTGAACTTCAAGACATACAAAAGGAGAAATAGTGACAGGTCTCTGGCTTTTCCATTTACCATCTCCCCTGCCCTTGAGGCAACAAATGAACCACTCTAGAAATGAGTATATGCAAGTTAAGTATGTATACATACACACATATATTCTTTCCCTTTTTTATTAACAAAGAAGATGCCCACTTTTCTGTTATTTGCTTTTCCTTCTTTCTTTTAAGTATAGATCTCAGTGACCTTTACAGATCAGTACACAGAGAACTTTCTTATTCTTTCTTCTGCATCTACTATATATAGTAGATCATAGTTCATTTAAGCCATCTTCAACTGATGGATGTTTGGGCTGTTTCCACTCTTTTGCTGTTATAAACAAGCTGCAGTCAATAATTCAATACCTGTATAATTTGTTCATGTGCAAATATATCTGTGGGATTAATTCCTAAACATAGAATAGTTGAACCAAATGATATACCTTTTTGTAGATACTGTCAAAATATTCTCCATAGTGACTGTACCAATTTACACTCCATCCCCAGCAATGTCTGAGAGTGTCTATTTCCCTACAGTTGCATCACTCACAGTTGATTATTAGATTCTTTTTAATTTTGCCAGTGATAAGTGAAAATTGATATCTCAGCATGGTTTTAATTTGCATTTCTCTTACTATGAATAACATAGAAAGGTTTTTCATTTGTTTGAGAATCATTTGTATATTTTTGCTTACAAATTACCTTTATTTTTTCCTCATTTTTTTACTAGTATGCTCTTTTCCTTATTGATTTGTACACATTAAGGGAAATTAGCCCTTTTCTATGATAAGCTTCACAAACATTATTTGTTGGTTTGTCATTTGTGTTTTGACTTTGCTTATGGTGGTTTCAGACCCAATGACTTTTATTTTAGCTTTTATGTAATCAAATGTATATTTTTTATGGCTCCTGGATTTGTGAGATATTAAAAGAAAACCTTCCTGATTGTAAGATCATAAGAAAACTCCATTCTTTAAAAAATATCTTCAGGAAAGATGGTTCCAGATGCTGTTTTTTATTATATTTCCCTGAGTTTACCACTCATTGTTGTAGAAATTCTTTCCTTATATATAAATGAAACTCTTGATGCTGTGGCTTAAGCACATACTGGTAATAGTTTCCCCCTCGTCAGCACGTGCTTTCTGAGCACCTACTATGTGCCACTGTGGAACTGGGCAGCACTGGGCTATAATGGTTCAGGTGCCTACAAACCCCTGTCCAGGTGCATATAGGAGGTAACCAATCAATGTTTCTCTTTCTCTCTTCCTTTTTCTCTAAAGCAATGGAAAATGTCCTCAGGTGAGGAAAAAATTTTTTAAATAGAGGAAATTTTTTATAGGAATTGGCTCACATGATTATGGAGGTTTAGAAGTCCCACAACCTGCTACCTTCAGGCTGGAGAACCGGGAAGGACAGTGATGTAGCTGAGCTTGAGTCTGAACGCGTGAGAATCAGGGGGCAGATTTTGCAAGTTCTGATCTGAGTCGAAATGCCCAAGAACCAGGAGCATTGTTGTTCAAAGGCAAGAGAAGTGTGGGTGTCTCAGCTCAAGCAGAGAGAGTGAATTCACCTTTCCTCCACCTTTTTCTTAAATTCAGACCCACATGACGCCTACCTTCATTGATGAGGACCATTTTTCTCCATGTGGTCAATCGATTCAAATGCTAATAATCTCTTCCAGAAACACCCTCACAGACACACCCAGACCTAATGTTACACCAGCTACCTAGGCATCCGTTAGCCCAGTTAGGTTGACCATAAAACTAACCAGCACATATTTGTACACACATTATTTAAATTAAAATAAGGTAATTATAAACATAATATATATGACCTGATTTTCAAATGCATCCTGGATTTCTTTCTATGTCACTAACTGTGAATCTATACTTTACCATTGAATGGCTATGGCAATGATTAACATGGGGCAGAGTTTGTTGAAGGACTCCTTAATAATGAACAGTTAGATTATTTCCTGTTTTGCCATTGTAAACAGTGTGGCAGGGGACATCTTCTATATCTTTGCCCTCTTGTCCCAGACATGGAACTGCTGGGTTATATTGTTAAACGGCTTTCCAGAAAGAAGACTGTGCTGATCCATGCCCTGACCAGCAGTGTAACAGTGAGAGAGAGGGAGAGAGAGAGGAGGAGAGGGAGAGAGAGTGTGTGCACGCCGAGGAGAAAGGTGAAGGCTGTTTTGGGAATTTTAAAGCTTAGGGCCAAACTATGGCTTCAGAGCCAGATCTGGTCACTGTTTTTATAAATAAAGTTTTATTGGAACATAGCCACACCCATTCATTACATGTCAGTCTGTGGCTCCTTTTGCCCAATAATGGCAGACCTGAGCTATTGCAAACAGAGACCATATCGCTCACCAAGCCTAGCATATTTACTAACTCACCTTTTCAAATAAAAAGTTTGGTGACTCCTGCTTTGTTTCATGAGGGAAGTCATCTTACTTTTTGGGTGTCCTTTTTACTTGACCAAATTTGTAGAAGGTGTTTCTGAGGTGGCATGTGGAAGGAATATCAAATGTCTTGTCCCCAAACCTATAGGCTTTGAAGCAATGTGGGTTGAATTTCAATCCATGATTTAATGGTTCTAAAATCCTGGTCAAAATTTTAATTTCTCAGAGATGCCATCTGCTCATGTTAAAATGGGAATCAGAACACTGATCTAGCAGGGTGGCATATGTAAGGCACACAGCCCAGTGCTTGGCTCCCGGTGCGTGTAAAACCAACATTAGTTCACTTTCCCCTTCCTGCAGACTTTTGCTTTCTAGGAAGCAGAAAAAAAGAAATTGGCAGGGAAGAGGGACTGGGTTGGTAATGGCTGTTTTCTGCTATTACTCCTCATTTTCTATCCCAAAGTTCGGGCAGTTCAATCCTTTTGTCCTGAGTAACTCCCAGACACCTAAAGTCTAACCCCCCAAGTCATAGCAGTCATGACAAAGGCTCAGCAGCGACTCTCTTTTCCTGCTGTTTTTAAGCTTTTTAGGGAAACAGGATTTCTGCTACTTACTTGGGCTGAACAACCTTCACAACTATTTTAAAATTTAAGGAGTGCTTTAGATTGATGGAAAGCAAGGAGTAGTGGGTCTGTAGTTGTAGTTCATATTAAGAAGTAGTATTTAGTTAAGGCACATGGGAGACCTACCTGCAATGGTATCAGAATATGCAGGTTTCTCACCCTCTGCACTAATGACATTTTAAATCTGATTATTCTTTGCTGTGGGCACTGTAGGATGTCCAGCTGTATTCCTGGTGTGGGAGATAGAATAATGGCCCTACCAAATATGTCTATGTCCTAATTCCTACAATCTGTGAGTATGTTACTTTACATGGCAAACAAAACAAAACTCTCACAGAGATGATTTAAATTAAGGATCTCAGGATAGGGAAATTATTTTGGAATATCCAGGTGGGCCCAATATAATCACAAGGTTTTTATAAGAGAAAAGGTGATATGATGATGGAAATAGAGAGGAAAGAGAAGATGCTATGGCTACTGGCTTTGAAGGTGGAGGAAGGTGCCATGAGCCATGGAATGCAGGAGGCTTCTAGAAGCTGGAAAATGCAAAGAAACAGATTCTTCCCTACAGCCTCCAGAAGGAACACAGCCCTGGGGACTCATGTTAGTTTTCTGATGTCCTTAATTGCAAGATAATAAATTTGTGTTGATTTCAACCTTTGTGTTTGTAGTAATTTGTTATAGCTGCAACAGGAAATGAGTGCTGTAGAACCAACCCAATAGATCCTGATAATACTCCACCCCAAGTTGTGGCAACATTATTGTCAAGTATCCCCTGGGAGTAAAAGTGCCCCCATTTGAGAAGCACTATGTTAGGGAGATTCCACCAGCAGCTATAAAAGTCACAAGAGGAAAGAAATCAGTGCCCTGGATATATGGCTGGCACATAAGTCAGCTAGGTGTGGCTTTGGGTAGGCACATGGTCAGGCAGATGGGGGAAGCTGGGAGAGTACACTACCCATCACGTTCACTGTTGCTTCTTTCTGCTCCCTTACCCCAGGGGGATTCATGCCTGGATACTCAGAGAGCATGGCTGGGCTGACTGAGAATCCTTACTGAATGTGACAGCTTGCCCTGCTGGGTCCCTGCCTCTTAGCACAAGGATGACAGCTGCTGTCTGTGGCAGCCATTCCCTGTGGGTCAGACTCCTTTGCCTAACTTACCAATTCCCTTCACGCTAGGCAGAAAGGACTTCCTTTCATCTGAGTCACAGTAGCAAAGTCTTGGCTGCTTCTAAGCAACGGAAATGGACTCTTGGCTAATAAAAGGAAGCTCAGACATTTATTTTTAGGATAGAAGAGGATATCATGGAATGAAGGAAGAGTTTGTTAGAAAGGGAAATACCAGCATCACTCTGGGGAGCCCAGCAATAGATGAAATTCATGGTCTGCCTCTTCAGTTTTACCATCAATGTGTCTCACTTCCCAGTCTCAGTTTCCAAGTTTCAAATTCCCCAAGGAGAGAATCTTATTGATTTGGTCTAATAGCTCAAGCAGCTGAATCCATGGGGAAGAACTTGCCCGAGATCACGCAGCCCTAGTAGCAGAGCTGGGCCACCTCTCCTGACTTCCGGACCTATTCCTTTTCCATAACATAATATCTGTGGGGAGATTGAATTGTGCAGGTGGAGAGCTAGCTGATAGCTAATACACTGAAGAAAGTCCTTTGGAAGGCTGGTGAAATGACACCTAAATGGCAGGCAAAAACACTGGCTGTTTTTTTCCAGATGTTTTTAGATATCTACAAGCAACATGTATTTCATTGACATGAAAATTATTTATAATATGTTTTGGGGAAAATTATTATAGATAATTGTACAATTATTGTAGATAAAATCACAGTAGAGTGAAGTCCTGAAAATTATTCCACCAATTTCAGCCATTTCTGATTCCCACCTAAGCTCTCATGGAGTTGGGCAGTTTTCACAGCTGAATTTTCAGCTTCTGTTGTCCTTTCCTGGGCCTGCTTTGGACCATGACTGAGTTCTTCTCTTCTTCTCTCTAGGCCTCTGTTCAAATAAACACCACCACCAGAACAGGTTTAATTTAGTTTTAATTCAATGATCAATACATATTTATTCTATAAAGATTAAAAACCACAGATATGCCAAGTAAAAATTTTTTAAGAATCACCCATAAGCTCACCATGCCTAAAAACCTGTTAACATTTCCTTTATCCTGTGTCCTTCCAGATTCTTCTTGTAATTTTATACTGTGTAGAAAAAAATGGGATTATATATGTCTTCTGTTTTGTTACTAACTTCATTTAATTATCAAAACATCTTTATTGACCTTAAATATGTGTTAGTTTTGCTTTTTAATATCTTTAAAGTATTTAATTTCATGGTATACCATGATTGATTAATTTTCTTCTTATTGAAAGGACTTTTTTTTGTTTGTTTCTGTGTTGTTGAAAAGTTTGTGACATTTACATGACTACAGAATAAATCAAACCATGACTTAGGTTTCATAATTTCATAAATTGTCATGTTTTTTGTTGATTTCATTTTGGATAGTTACACACTCTTTTTTGTCCTTCCTGATTGGAGGATATTTTGTTATGACATCGCTCTGTGATGTTGGGGAAGGAATATTGAATATTTTGAGGTTCTATGCATTTGAGCTGCCATTCAGCCTTCTCTGGAGGGTTTAGCCTGTAGAGAAAGTAGATCCATGTAAGCACACATAAATTTCCTGAGGCTGACTCACCGCATTGGACCACCTGTGGAGTGGAAAACAAGTCCACTCTCTCTAACCGAATCACAGTACTTTGTCCCTGGCTAACTTTCTGTAATCCACAGAAGTCTTTATAAGGGGACTGAGCTTTCTTCATTCATGTGAAAAAAATTTATTGAGCACCTACTATAATAGGTAGCAGAGAGCTAGACAGTGAAAACATATACACATAATCCCAGGACATATCAGTAGCAAAGTGCTCATTGTTAGTTTTTCTTCAGGTAGTCAGGTCCAATTTATTTTGCTGTGAGCCTTGGGCTTTAGCAGACAGACCCTTGGACACTCATGCTAGCTGCATGACATCAGCAATGACTTTATGTTCTTTGTGCCTATTTTCATATTTATATTAATAAAATTGAATGGGGCCATCTGTGTAAAATACACAGCACACACTAAGTGGTTCAATATGCAATGACCATTGTTGTTGTCAACATTGTTATTATCATATTCTACAGAAAGGCTTACACATCAGGTGGAGGAAAACGTGTGGTCTGGTTATTTATTTATCCAAAGCAGCTGATGAAGAAAGGAGAACTAATTAGCCTCCAAAATGAACAGGGCTACAGGAGGAAGCCATCAGCTGACTCTCTGGGGTTAACTCAGCCATCATTTCCGAACGGAGCTGGTGCATTTAGAGTGGGAAAGGACCCTGCTGCTTGTTGATAATTAGTCCAGTTTTAATGAGTTATCAGGTGTTAATAACAGCTCAAGTGCAATATACCTTTTCACAGCCTTCAGAGGATGTTCAGGATGTTTGCTGGGTTGTTGCTTCTCAGGGATTTATGTGGTGCTGTGGAAAATCTCTGTATACATACACACATGCCTTTTATCTGCGATAAAAACTACCTTACTCTTCTGGAGAAATTGATCTGAGGAGGGCCAGACAGGATGCTTCTGTCTCCACTGATCCCAGGAGAGGAAGCTTTAATGATGCCACAGCTCAACCACACCCAGGACGAGTAATATCATGGGTATTATTTGCTTTGAGGCAGATGCTGGCTTTTCCTAATGGGAAGTGACATGTCTTTGCCAATGAGAGACATTTGTTCTTGTCCCAAATAATCCTGACAAATAACAGTTTAGAAGTGGGGGGACCCCAACTGGAAACAATGTAAATTTTGACTAATATAGTACAGGATAAATCCATTTTAGGACATCTATACAACAGAATACAGTGTAGCCATTAAAAAGAATAAAGAATGGTGTCCAAGCAATACAAAATGGAAAAAAAGCTGCAGAATAGTAACTTGGGTCTGATTTGATGTATGGAAAGAGGAAGGAAGGAAAGAAGGAAGGAAGGAAGGAAGGAAGGAAGGAAGGAAGGAAGGAAGGAAGGAAGGAAGGAAAGATTTTTGTTGCAAGTAGAAGGGTGTGTGTGTACAGAGGTTTTACACACTGCCACTTGTAAAGACTACTTCAAATCTTTCCCCACGCTTTGTTTGGAGAGCAGGTGCCCAGCACTGCATTAATCACACTCTGTGGTTTGATCTACATCATCATTGACCTCTCCACTGCCCTTGTGTTTGTTTATTTATAATAGGATGGGCACCTGTGAACTGACAACCAAATTCACCAACTAAAATGCACCAGTAACTTACATTTTCTGCATCTGCCTCATCTGTCATAGGTAAAGGACTATTTTGAATCTTAGTGTGTTTTATTCTATTTCATTTTAAAATTCTGTTACCTGTATGTGTATTCTCTCAATAATATTACCAAAACACTAAGTTCTCTTATGCTTGGGACATCTCTTCATCATTATGTCACTACAAATTTTTACAACCATGGCAACTACTAACATTACACTCTCCTCCCCCAATAATAGTCCTTCAACTCTCTGCTGCTTGGCTAATTCTTTTCTTCTTCCCCAGTCCACATGCCATAACTTACTCATCCACACACCAGGCTGTAGTCCCCAGACCTTGGAGATGGAGTCCTTTGCCCACTTTTTATTTTTTTATTTTTAAGAACAGTTCCACTGGAGTTCTGGTGGTTATCAGATATAGTGGACACTCTTGGTCACCTAAGCTATGGGCCATGTTCCTCTTCTCTCTCCCTCACATAATTTAGATTTTGTTCAGGTAGCCACTCTTCACCCAACTCTATGAATGAATCCTGATGTTTTAAACTAATTGGCATCTGGCAATCCCCTGATGACTGCAGTGGACTCTGAGCAGGGTAAAGTGTCCTGATTTTGCTTAATGAGACCATAGGGAGGTACCTTGTGACTGGAAATGGACTCTCCATGGCTTTAGACCTGCATTTGAATTTGGCTGTGCTTCTTAGCCATGAAATCCTGGCCATGTGACCTAACTTCTCTGTGCCTCTGTTTTCTCATTTCTAAAATGGAAACAGTCATAAAAAATAATGATGTGGATAGACCCAGAGAGTATTTTGCTAAGTGAAATAAGTCAGACTGAGAAAGGCAAATACCATATGATTTCACTTATATGTGGAATCTAAAAAAACAAAATAAACAAACCCATAGATACAGAGTACAAATTGATGGTTGCCAGGTGGGAGTGGAAAAGGGGAATGGAAAAGGCAAAGGGGTTAAAAATTGGTAGTTACAAAATAGTCACAGGGATATAGAGCACAGCAGAGGGAATATTATCAACAATATTGTAATAACCGTGTGTGGCTCCAGGGAGTCACTTAATGGGGGGTCACTTGGGAAGTTATGTAAATGACTAACCACTATGCTGCATACCTGAAACTAATATAATTAGTTTTTTGTCAATTGCAATTGAAAAATTAAAAAATTGACAAAACAAAACAAAAATGGTGACAACAATCCTTACATCAGAGGATTATGTTAGATAATCTATAATAGCACAGTGCCTGGCACAATATACTCCATCTATTATTATTGTTGTTGCTTAAATCTTTTTCTTTATGATGTGAAAACACATTTTATTTTATTTTTAATTTCTTACTTCATTCTTATTTGTAGATTCTCAGATGTCTTCCCAAAGTCCAGGAACTCTTTAATGAAAACGACTGTGTCCATCAACAGTCTCCTCCCCAGGCGACCTTGGAGATAGATAATTCTTTGACAGGATTTGGCACAGCTCCTCTCTCACTCTGCATGGTGTAAAAAGGCAGGATGGTGCAGAGTCCAAGAATATGGCCTGTGCAGTCAGAGAAACTGGTTTCAAACTCTAGCTGTTGCACTTAGTAATGATATGAACTTGGGCAAATGATGAGCACCACCGGACCTACTTGTAGAATGGGAATAATAATGGTGCCAGCCTGGTGAAGAAAGGTTAGTTGGGATAATTAAAGTACACAAGATGCTTATTGCAGTGCTGGCACACAATAATAATCCATCAAACACAAGTTCTTATTATTCTTGTAGGAGCTGATGGAGGATGCTGAAGCATGAGGCCACTCCTCCAGTTTTTAAAGTCCAGGGGTTTGTCTCAGACAGTTGGAAGCACCTGCAGGTTTTTGCCCTCCTGCTGAGCTTTGAACAGCAGGGACCTGTTTGGATCAGAGGAAGGCTCTCTTCCCCCTGTTCTTCCTCCCCTGGGGATTTTTTTTTTTCACATTAGACTTCTGTTCATGTATCCTTTGTTAGACATGGACCAAGAATTTTTAAAAAAATTGAATTTGTTGGGGTGACATTGACTAACACAACTATATAGATTTCAGGTGTACAGTACTATAATGCATCATCTGTGTGTTGTATTGTATGTTCACCACCTAAAGCCAAGTCTCCTTCCGACACCATTTATCCCCCCTTTACTGTCTTCTAGCTCCTCACCTCCCTCCCACTTTGGTAATCACCATACTATTTCTATGAGGTTTTTTTTGCCTGCTCTTTAATCTCTCTACTTTTTTCCATCAAGCTCCCCAACCCCCTCCCTTCTAACAGCTGTCAGTCTGTTTTCTGTATCTATGAGTCTGTTCTTACTGTGTTCATTAGATTCCACATATAAGTGAAATCATATGGTATTTGTTGGATTTTTTCCCCTTAATAGTCCTGTTCTGTGCTGTCACCCTGGTGCCCTCCCTCCTCTCAAGTCCTCAGCAGCTGGCAGGAAATGTTTATAGAAGAAGCTTTTCTTTCTCTTTTTAATAGCCTGCTAGGCTGCAAACTCCCAAGTGAGGACCTTGTTAACCAGAAGGACTCTAGGCTACTGATTTATATTCCAGTCATATGAAGAGGAAAAAATTGCAAGGGGAGAAATAAAATACCAATGTACCCATGGACTAGTTCCCACATCCTGTTCGATGATGAGTGTATATATTTATTTATGCTCTGGATGTGAAAGGATTCCTTCCAGTTTTTAGTATTTGACTTATTATCTTTAGATCACATGGATTCTTTGTACTTTTTGTGGGCAAATTCCATGCTCCCGTCATTTAAATAGGAGATGCACTACTTTCAAATAATAAAGGTACTGTTTCAACAGAAATGTTAGTACCTTGGTAAAGATGATGTCTAAGCCCATAGTAGCTTCAGAGAATGGCTAAAGGCTCATCTTTTATCATCCTGCACAGTTACTAATGGGCCAGCATCTCACCATGTGTAGTTACCCAAGAGCCATAAAACACACAGGTAAAAAGCTTTGATGGTCCAAATTCTAGCTCGATGGTTCAAGGAAGGCTTCCAGGGGAAGGAAGTATATTTGGAACTAGGCTCTGAAACTGGACTCATGGAGAATGAAAGTTATCCTTAAATATCCATTCCTCTTTATTTTCATTGGAATAGAATTCCTATTTTTTAGCTGAGTCCTCCCCCTCTCCACACCTAGGAAAGACTAAATTTCTTTTTGGTAATATTTGTGAAAATGGCCACATTTACTCCCCTCCCTGTGTATATATATCTTTACAATGTGACTTCGTAGCTCCTCCTATCTAGTGATGGAATTTATTTCCCTACCTTTGAATCCAGGCCAGACTTGTGTCTTGCTTTGGCCCAAAACCAAAATGACATCGTGCCAATTCTGAGCTTAGTCCACCAGAGACCTTGCACGCTTCCATTCATCCTCTTGGAATTTTGCCAATCACTGTGGGAACAAGCCAGAACTAGCCTTCTGGAGGACAGGAGTCCATGTGGAACAGAGAAAAAAATGTCCCAGCTGAAGTCATCGTAGACCAGCCAGCACCCAGGTAACCAGGCAGCTGACTGCACGTACATTGAGTAGGCTCAGCCAAGACCACAAAAACAGAGCAGCTAACCTCAGCTCAAACTGCTAACCCACAGAATCTTGTGCTTAATAAACACATTGGTTTTTTTAAAAAAATATTTTGTTGTTCTATTACAGTGGTCCCAATTTTTCCCCCTTTGCCCTCCTCTATCCAGCCCACTACCTACTCCCACAGTCAGTCCCCACACTCCTGTCCATGTCCATGGGTCATTCATACATGTTTTTTAAAAATTATTTTATTGTTGTTCAAGTACAGTTGTCTACATTTACCCCCTACCACTACCCCCCAACCCCAGACATCCCCACATCCCTCCCCTGCTTCCATCCCCCCTTGGTTTTGTCCATGTGTCTTTTATAGTTGTTCCTGAAAATCCTTTCCCCTTTTTCCCCATTACCCCCTCCCACCTCCCCTCTGGTTACTGTCAGATTATTCTTAATTTCAATGTTTCCGGTTATATTTTGCTTGCTTGCTTGTTTTGTTGATTAAGTTCCAGTTAAAGGTGAGATCATATGGTATTTGTCTTTCACTGCCTGGCTAAGTGACATATTCTTTGACTAGTCCCTTTCCCTTTTTTTCCACCATTATCCCCCTTTCCTCTCCCCTCTCTTCTTTGGTCACTGTCAGTTTCTTCTTTATTTCCATGTCTCTGGTTTTATTTTGCTCATTAGTTTGTTTTTGTTCATTAGGTTCCTCTTACAGGTGAGATCGTATGCTATTTGTCTTTCACCGCCTGGCTTATTTCACTTAGCATAATACTCTCCAGTTTCATCAATGCTGTAGTGAGAGGTAGGAGTTCCTTCTTTCTTTCTGCTGCATAGTGTTCCATAAAATTCCAAAGTTTTTTGATCCACCAATTTACTTATGGGCACTTTAGCTCTTTCCAGCACTTGGCTATTGCAAAATAATGCTGGTATGAACACTGGGGTGCATAGGTTCTTTTGAATGGGTGTTTCAGGCTTCTTAGGTTATAATTCCAGCTGTGACGACTCACTGGGTCAAAAGGCAGTTCCATTTTTAGCTTTTTGAGGAAATTCCATACTGTTTTCCCCAGTGGCTGTACCTGTCTACATTCCCACCAACAGTGTACTAGGGTTCCCTTTTCTCCACAACTTTGCCAACACTTGTTGTTTGTTGATTTATTTATAATGGCCATTCTAACTGGTGTGGAGTGGTATCTCATTGTGGTCTTAATTTGCATCTCTCTGATGGCTAGTGATGCTGAGCATCCTTTCATATGTCTATGGCCCTTCTGTATGTCTTCCTTGGAGAAGTGTTTGTTCAGGTCTTTTGCCCATTTTTAAATTGGATTGTTTGTCTTCCTGGTGTTGAGTCATATGAGTTCTTTATATATTTTGGAGATCAAACCCTTGTCCAAGATATCATTGGCAAAAATGATACCCATTTTTTCCATATGGTTTTCCCATATGGTTGGATCCCTTTTCATTTTGATATTTTCTTTTTCCATGTAGAAGATTTTTACTTTAATGAAGAACCATTTGTTTATTTTTTCTTTTGTTTCCTTTGCCCTAGGAGATATATCAATGAAAATATTGCTGCATGGGATATCTGAAACTTTACTGCCTATATTTTCCTCTAGGACTTTTATGGTGTCAGAATTTATATTTAAGCCTTTTATCCATCTTGGGCTTATTCTGGTGTATGGTATAAGTTGGTGGTCTAGTTTCATTTTTTTTGCATGTACCTGTCCAGATCTCCCAACACCATAGGTTGAAAGGCTATTTTTACACCATTTTATGCTCATGCCCTCTTTGTTGAGTATTAATTGACCATAGAGATATAAGTTTATTTCTGGGCTCTCTATTATGTTCCATTGATCTATGTATCTGTTCTTGTGCCAGTACTAGATTGTTTTGGTTATAGTAGGCTTGTAGTATAATTTGATATCAGGTATTGAGATTCCTCCTACTTTGTTTTTCTTTCTCAAGATTCCTGAGGCTATTTGGGGTCGTTTTTGGTTCCATATAAATTTTGAAATATTTGTTATAGATCTTTAAAATATGCCATTGGTATTTTAATAGGGATTGCATTGAATCTATAGATTGCCTTGGGTAGCATATATATTTTAATGATGTTCATTCTTCCAATCCATGACATGGTATATGTCTCCATTAATTTGTATCTTTCTTAATTTCTTTCTTCAGTGTTCTGTAGTTTTCTGAGTACAGGTCTCTTACCTCCTTGTTTAACTTTATTCCTAGGTACTTTATTTTTCTTGTTGCTATAGTAAATGGAATGTTTTTCCTAGTTTCTGTTTCTGATATTTCATTGTTGGTATACAAAATGCCTTCAATTTATCAATATTGACTTTGTATCCTGCTGTTTTGCCAAATTTACTTATTGGGTCAAGTAGTTTTTTAAAAAATATATTTTATATATTTATTTTTAGATAGAGGGGAAGGGAGGGAGAGAAGGAGAGAAGCATCAGTGTGTGGTTGCTTCTTGAATGCCCCTCACTGGGGACCTGGCCCACAACCTAGGCATATGCCCTGACTGGGAATTGAACTGGTGATCCTTTGGTTCATGGACCAGCACTCAATCCACTGAGCCACACCAGCCAGGGCTAGGTCAAGTAGTTTTTTGATGGAGACTACAGAGTTTTCTGTGTACATTATTGTGTCATCTACAAATGATCACAGTTTTACTTCCTCCTTTCCAATTTGGATGCCTTTTATTTCTTTTTCTTGTCTTATCACTGTGGTTAGAACTTCCAGTACTATTTTGAATAAAAGTGGTGAAATTGGACACTCTTGTTTTGTTCCTGATTTTAAAGGGAAGGATTTTAGTTTTTGCCCATTGAGTATAATGTTCACTGTAGGTTTCTCATATATAGCCTTTATTACTTTGAGATATGCTCCCTCTATTCCCACTTTGCTGAGTGTTGCATCATAAATGGGTGCTGTGCTTTATCAAATGGTTTTTCAGTGCCTATTGATGTGATCATGTGATTTTTGTCTTTCATTTTGTTTATGTGGTATATTATGTTTGTTGGTTTGCAAATATTGTACCATCCTTGCATCCCTAGGTTTAATCCCACTTGGTCATGGTGTATGATCTTTTTAATGTATTGCTGGGTCCTGATTGCCAATATTTTGTTGAGGATTTTAGTGTCTATGTTCATCAGCGATATTGGCCTAAAGTTTTCTTTCTTTGTTGTGTCTTTACCTGGTTTTAGAATTAGGATAATCTTGGCCTCCTAAAAAGAGCTTCATAACATTCCCTGTTCTTGAGTTTTTTTGGAATAGTTTGGGAAGGATAGGAGCTAACTCTTCTCTAAATGTTTGGTAAAATTCATTTGTGAAGCTGTCTGGTTAAGGGCTTTTGTGTGCCAGGAGTTTTTTGATTACTTCTTCAATTTCACTAGCTGTTATTGGTCTCTTTAGGATTTCTGCTTCATCTTGGTTCAATTTTAGAACTTGTATGTTTGTAGAAATTTGTCCAGTTTACCCAGGTTGTCCAACTTCTTGGTATATACTTGTTCATAATAATTTCTTACAATCCTTTGTATTTCTGTGGTATGTGTTGTACTTCTCTTTTGTTTCTGACTTTATTAATTTGGGTCTTCTCTGTTTTTTTCTTGATGAGTCTGGTTAAAGGCTTGTCAATTTTGTTTATCTTTTCAAAGAACCCACTCCTGGATTTATTAATGCTTTGAATTTTTGTTTAATCTCTATGTCATTTAATTCTGCTCTGGTCCTGATTATTTCTTTCCTTTTACTTGCTATGTGCTTTTTTTGTTGTTGTTCCTCTAGTTCTGGTAGTAAACACATTGTTTTAAGCTACTATGTTATGAGGTGGTAGTTTGTGACATGGCAAAACTAGCACAATTTTCCATGTAGCTAGGTGTGTCCATGTGACTAAGTTTTGTTGAATGAAATATAAACAAAAATGGTGTTTGTGATTCTTGGTGAATTTCCTTACAGGGAGGAAGCATGCTTTTCCTTCTGTTTTTCTTCCTACCAACTAGAATGAGAATGTAATAGATGGAATTTCTGAGCCATCCTGGACCATGGAGTGCATTTAGGAAGGAAGGAACTCATGGCAGAAGAATAAGCTAGTTTCTCAGAAAATATAGATTATCTTTCCAATCCTATCCTTTTAAAATTTTTATTAGTATTTATTTTATGCTGTATTTATTCCTGGGCTGTAAGTTTTTGTGTTTTCAGTTTCTTTGGAGATACTTTCTTTTCTTCTGTGCAATCTCCTCTTCTATTTTAGGAACAATCTTCTCTTTTTTAGTAGGATCCTCTCAATGTGGCAGGGAGAGCTTGTGTATGGGGTAATCTGCCCATGAGCTCTGTAAGTTCTGCATTGCATGTTGGGAGATTTGTTCACCTGGATGTGCTCAATGACCAGAGAATCTACATCTAAACCCTTAAGTTCAGCATTACTCTCCACATTTTTAAGCATATGCAGCAAAAACTCAGCACTCTTTTTGGGTGACTAGCCCTGTGTCCAGATCCACTGTTTGACCTGGACATACCTACAACTTCCACCATTGCAATGACAGAATGGCACACATTGCATCTTCTTTTTTAAAAATCCTAACTGAGGATTTGTTTTTATTGATCTTTAGAGAGAGAGGAAGGGTAAGGGAGATAGAGAGAGAGAGAAAGAGGGACAGAGAAACATCAATGTGACATTGATTGGTTGTCTTCCACATATGCCTCAACTGGGGATTGAACCTGCAACCTAAGTATGTGCCCTGAACGAGGATCAAGCTCACAGCATTTTGGTACACAGGATGATGCTCCAACCAACTGAGCCATTTGGCCAGGTAGCATATATTGCTTCTGTAGAATGATATCCTTCAGATGCTTGGTTGCTTTTTGAATAATCATACCCTTGATGGCCTGGGCAGCTTCATGGATACTCTTAAAGTGAACATGTAGACTTGAACCTCTTGATTTGTATGATTTTGTGCAGTTTTCTGGGTCAAATGAATAGCAAACCACTTTCAGAGGTCACCTCTGGCCACTTTTGGAGAGTCCAATCTTAATCTGATTACCTTTAAATTTACTCATTATGCTAACTGAAATAAGCCAGGCAGTGAGGGACAAATACCATATGATCTCACCTTTAACTGGAACATAATCAACAAAAGAAAAGAGCAAACAAAATATAACCAGAGACATTGAAATTAAGAACAATCTAACAATAGCCAGAGGGGAGGGGACAGTGGGGAGAAGGGTTTTCAGGAACTACTATAAAGGATACATGCACAAAACCAAGGGGGAGGATGGAAGCAAGGGAGGGAGGTGGGTTTGGCCGGGGTTGAGGGGAGCAGTGGGAGGAAAATGCAGGCAACTGTAATTGATCAACAATGAAGTAACAAAAAAAAATTATTCAGGAAAAGAGATTAATAAACTTTTATCTTCTTTAAGCCACTGTTGTTTTATTTTGCATAGTTATTCATAGATGAACCTAATACAAATTAATACAAATGGTCAGATTTTAGACAAACAAGGATGGTAGAGAAGGGCATTCATATCAGAGGGAACTCGTCACGTGAAACATTGTGGATAATGTTGCAAAAAAGGGAAAAGTGTGGGTAGTTGGTGGGAAGCAATGAAAAATTTTATGGTATTGCCTAAGGGGGAACAGGGGTGTTAGAACCTGGAACAGTATGCAGCCAGCTTTTGAAAGGCCTTTTAGGGCAGATAAGAAATTTGAAGGGCATGGTGAAACAGATGTCCGAGTACTTAAGCAATCAGAGTAAGAAAGTCATATGTTAATTATTTCTGATTATTTTTTCTTTTCTTTTTAAAAAATATTTTCCAGTTATTGATTCATTTACTCCAGTGAGTTTATATTCTAATGAAAGAGATAAGATAAAATAGTAGGATAATTATGGATTGTGATTAATGATCTAAAGTAAGTAAAGTTTATGATATGATAGAGATGAGTTGTTGAGTAGAGCTGGCTACTTAAATAAGGTGGTCAGGGAATGATTTTTTTGAGTTCTTAAATTCTTTGCTGGGCATTGTGCAGAAGTCTAGGGGCATAGGGATGAATAACACAGTTCTTGTTATTGAAGAGATCATAGTCTAATGTGGGATGAGGTTAATCAGGAACAATTTCCTAGAGGAGCTGGGAGAGAGCCAAAGGAAGTAATTTAGTCTTCCCATCTGTATCAGTGAGATACAGCTGCAATACAACTTCATAATGTACAGCCCCCCAAAAAATCTTTGCTCACATTAAGAATGATTCTTTTCTCACTCAAAAATCTACATATAGTTTGTGGCTCTGTTGGGCTCTGTTGGGTTAGTTTGACTTGATTCTGGACTATAGGTTAGTCTTGATCTGCTCTTTACAGCTCCTCATTCTGGGACCAATGGCTACCCAGGTTTTGATCTTTTCATGATGGATAGCAGAAGTGCAAAGCATCGAGTTAAACTACAGAGGTACATTTACAGGCTCTGCTGACATCATATCCACGAACACTACTGGCCTTAGCAAGTCTCATGGCCATGACTGACAGCAAGGAGTCAGTAAGAACATGCTACACACAATAGGAAAATTGCAAAGGCACAGGATGTGTAATTCTGTGAAGGGAGGGAGGAAGTGAAGAGCTGGGGATAATAACTCAATCTCTCACACTCTCCAAGAAAATGATGCCATTCTCCATTTTTTCAGAGTTCTCATGTATGTCTGAATAGTTTTACAGAAATATTTTATATTTCTTGTTAGATTTTATGCAAGGTATCATATTTCTTTTTGTCTAAAATTTAACCTAAAAAATTACAAAAGTACATGTGGTAAAAAAAGAAAAAAACTTCAAATAGTACTAAAAGATTTAACAGTAAGGCTGTCCCTGTTTATTCCTACAGAGGTACTGTTTTTTTTTTCTTTTTTCCTTTTTACCCCAGAGGCATTGTGTGTATACACAACCAAAAATTTGCATACATTAAAAAAAAAAACCCTCAAAGGTCCAATAGTTCTTCTATCCACTCATCTACTGATGAACACTTGGGCTGCTTCCATATGTCAGCAATTGTAAATAATGCTGCAGTGAACATAGGGGTGCCTATGTTTTTTGGAATTAGTGTTTTGGGTTCCTTCAGATATATGGGACATTTACACAATGGAACACTACTTGGCCATAAAAAAGAAAAAATTTACTCTTTGTGTCAGTATGGATGGACATTAAGGTAAGTGAAATAAGCCAGTCAGAGAAAGACAAATACCATATGACTTCACTCATATGTGGAATCTCATGAACAAACTGAATTAACAACAAAATAGAGACAGACTTATAGATAGAGAGCAAAGTGACAGCTAAGGTGGGTGGAGGCTAGGGGGTGGAGGGATTGAGTAAAAGGGAAGAGGGACTCATGGACATGGACCACAGTGTGGTGTTTGCGGTAGAGAGAGGGGTATACAGGGACTAAATGGTAATGGAAAAAATACAATAATTTTTTTTAAATCCCAAAGGGACATCCTACTATACTTGTTCCTCTGCATTTCCCTGCTCCTTGCCTGGCTATTTAACAACGTTTCTTAGAGGTAGTCTCATTTTGGTTCAGCTAGACTCACTTCATTCTGTTTAATGGCAGCATTGTTTTTCATTGTGAGACTCTGCCATTATTTATTTAATCGGAGCCATACTGAAAGACATTTACATTGTTTCCAATCTTTTGCTACTATAACCACCGCTGCATTTAATAACCTGGAACATCTATCTTTATGCACATGTCTGAGTATATCAGTAGGTTAATTCTCTAAACAGACATTGCTGTATCTAGGGATATGCATTCTAAATTTTGATGGATATTGACTGTTTCCAAAAAAAATAACCTAACCAAACCAAAACAAAACACCGCCTCCCAAAAAACCCCCTGAGTTTCTTTCAGCAAGTCTACAGGTTTTTGTCTGTTCCTCTTGTCTTTTTTCTTTTGAATCTTGTCCCATGGTATTCTCTAGGGCTGAGATAGTAAAGTAGCTCAAGACTATTTCTGTAGGATCTCTGTGGAACCTTTAATAGTACCCTTGGAACCTTGGAACATGAAGATTTGAAGATGAGCTGAACTTGGCTGCTGTTGTAACCCAAGTCATCCCTTTAATGAGAGTGCCAGAGGGGCATCAAATGTTATTTTCAAAAACATACTGAAGAAATCCATGCTGTAAGTGGGATGATTTATATTATTGGAGATCTCAGTAAAAAATGTGCACAATGCACTATAATTTGATTTGCTTTCCTTGTAGCACCTAAATATTTAGGGCAAATAGAAAATAGTTCTGATTTACAATCTCTATAAAAATTTTAAACAACCTAATAGGACATTTGATCATGAAATTGCCTGAAATAATGTTGGCACTAGTCAGTCATATTTCTTCTAAATGGCCTTCAAGTTCAGTGCAAACCCCTAAACATGGATTATTTTTTCTCTGCTAATAACAGTCTTATTAATAAAAGAATGATTTTCTTTACCTATCCTTGGCAGCTGCGTCTGGTGCCTCTGTTCAATAAAAGTAGAGAGAACTGTCAGTGAAAAGAAAATGTGCTGAGGTTCCCTGGAAAAATGGTGAAAACAACTATTTCATTAAATCATATCGAATGTGTTTCTGGTGCTTTTTTCATTTTGCAAGTCGCCATCATATCTGCTAATTTTTGTAAGCCTTGCCTCAATTCATCAAAAAATAACTCAGAGGCTGGGTGTTCTGAAAGTTAAATGCTGTGTGATAAATCAGGGTGATAAATTCCATGTAATTAGCTGCCATAATGGCATTTCTGAGTCTGTTTCTCTTTTTATCTGTGCTGAAATCATCTCAGATCAGTTAACTTCCAAATACATTCTCAGATGTTTTATGGAAAAAGAGCAGTAGAAAAGTGTAGTGGATATCTAGAGTTGTTACCTGTCCACAGATTCATGACTCCTCTTTGAGTAGTAACACCCCGTTTTCCTTTGAGGACAAGTGGCCTGGATGGGCTTGATCTATTCCTAGTGCAGTGGTGGGAGTAGGACCCATACTTGGTCAATCAAAACATCACTGCTCAAGTTGGGCCAACCAGAGCCAGTGAGCATCCTCGGACTTTCACTACAACTATTGGGAAAGGGAACTTTTTTTGATTGGAATTCATGAAGAAACAATATATAATACTTCTTTTGGTTATCTTTACTCTCCAAGGGAAGAACAATGTTGAAGAAAGACAAAACAGAGAAAAATCAGCCAAGAAATGGAGGAGGACATTCCTTATGATATCACTCGAATGCTTGAATCCAGTAATGCCTGAAGTCTTACCCATCAGTTAGGTAAGCTAATAAATTTTAATTTCTTTTTTCCTTACATCAGTTTGAATTGGATTTTTGCTACTTGTTTTCTAACTTTCAGTAGAGACTCATGTAGGAGAGTGTGTTCATCACCAGTGTCACCTGCATCTGTGGTAATAACATGACATTGGCCCTCTTCCATCCTGTTGTCAGGGGTCACCACTGTGTAATGGACTGTCTTCAGGCTGGAGCAATGCACCACTCTTAGCTCATCAGAGGGTCTGGGCACAGCACGCCGCCTGTCTTCCCAAGAATTCTGTTGCTAGAATTACTCATGTTTGTCCTACGTCCTTGCTCTGAGGATGTGGCATTTACCTGTGATATGTCCTGTCCTCCCCCACCTCACCCCAGTAGTTAAGGAATTCCTTACACATGCAGGTGTACTTCTCTCTGCCTTCCAGAGAGCCCAGAATGAGATTTCCAGGCAGGCAGTTACTGGCCTCTTCTTCCAGCTTTGCATCTCTGAGATCTTGGGTCCATTTCTAGCTCTTTTCCTTGTCTTGTCAAATTAGACAATGACCTTATTTGTGGAAAAAGAGCTGACAGTGCCAGAGATATGGACTAACATTCCCAGTGTCAGGTAATGAGAACATGCTGGAAGTAAGGTTTCAACCCAGGCCTGAATGACGATGAATCCAGTTTTCTTACTTCTTATGCCAGCACTTACTGTATTATATGCATAGAGTAGGTACTCAAAAACTGTTTATTGACTGAAGGGATCTTTACAACAACTTTGTAAAGTGAGTACTTTCTTTCCATTTTACACATAAGCACATTTAGGCTTAGGATGGTTAAAGACCTTATCCAAGGCCAGAAAGCAGCATTTATAAAATATAATCCTATAATCCTGAAATTTCCTCATTCACTTGAGAATTGAGAAACCTTCTATATAAACTAAAGGGTTTTTTTTTTTTGTATTTTCATACATTCTGATATGGATAGGTTAATGAAGGTTACAGTAGGTGGGTTACAATGCAGAAAATGACATAGCCATTTTTTATGAAAAAAAAAAAAAAGCTGCATTTATGTTACTGAGTCTGCACTCAAGCTCCCTTAACAGTGAGCAGGCAGAACACTGCTTAATGGCGCTGGACAAAGCACAAGTGAAAATGACTCTAGTGGGACATTCTTTTATGGAAACTGAAATGATTGTTTTAAGAATGTAAATTATAATTTTTCACTTCTTAGTCTCTTGTCTCTTCAGTCCTGGTTTATATCATGGATGCACTTGATATGGAATTCTGGGACTTCTCCCAGTGTAGCAAGTACTGGGAAGGAAGCAAACGAGCTCAGTGTGTGGAGTGAGGCAGCCAGGTAGGTGTTAAGCAGCAGAAGCTGGATTCTGTCAGACACAAAAAAGGTCTCTGAAGGACACTTCAATGTGTTCCCCAGGGTGTTTAAGAACATAAGAGCTGAGCCCTGAGGTAGCCCTCTCTATTTGAGAGCACTGACATTCTGCTAAGCTAATGATAAGTTTTCTCTTCAACTTCTTTCCTAGCACTAAAACTCAGCAAATTGCAAGGGTGGAAAGAATAAGAAGCAATTTCCAAGTCTTCAGGGTCCCCAGGGTGGCTTTTGAATTAAGATGAAAATGGGAATAGTCATTGTACTTTTGGAATAGTCATTGTCAGATTCATACATTTTTGAAAGTTAAGAGAAAATACCAGCTTAAAATGGCACTAAAATTTTCAGGGGCACCTTTGGGGAGAGGCTGAACTACTATTACCACTCTGATGTACCCTTGGATGCATCTAGGTTATGTCATTAGTTGAAAATCTCAGTCATGGAGCTAAGAATGTACATATGTACTTTACCCACTCACTCACCCACCCTCCCATCCACCTATTCATTCACTCATCTAACCATCCATTTTATCCACCCACTCAATATTTGTCAAGCATAGACAATGTACCAGGCATTTGCTATGACCACCAATCCTTGGTTCTCAGGAAGTTCCAAGACTGCATTTTCCGCTCCAGTATAATTATGGAAGGTAAATTTGCTCTTGAAGTTTTTGTTAAGGTGAAGCAAAGTATTGTATTGTGTTTATATAGATTTTGACTCTTATGTAACTGTACACTTGGCATAGAAAATCTTATGCAACTTATTTGGGAAAAGACAGTCTAATGGTACAGGTTGCTGCATCATGCAAAAAAGATGGGCTGCAAAAGCCAGTTTTTGTTTGGGCTTTGTTTTTCATTATAAGCTGTGAAATTGTTGAGCACAAGTTGTTGTTTTGCTTTGTCAGGTGCTGCTAGTCAGCTAAAAATAAACCTGTATAAGTGAACATCTCAGGTTCTAAGAAAACTCAGGTGCAAGTACAATAATTTTAATATACTTGCACTTTGTTATGCTCTATCACATTGAACTTTAGTACAGTTTTTCTTTGAACACAGGTGGTCATGTGGTGCTAAGAGGGGATGATTTGGAGATGCACAGCCCTATTTCAAATCTCTTTTCTACTATTTACTTCCTCTGTAGTCTTGGGAAAGTTCCCTACTGTCTCTGAGCCTTAGTTTTTGAAACAAAAATGGGACAAACAATGATATTTACCTTTTAATGCTTTTGTGAGCATTAAATGAGATTATCACACAGAGCAGTTTCCCCATCAGTTTGATGAGCAAAGTTGGTACTTCAGGAGCACAAAGTAGTTTAGTCATATACACTGGTTAGAGCAATTGCCTCACATTTTTATTTCATTTTATTATGTTTCCTCCTCCCACACCATAGGTATTCATTCCAGCAGACAAAATATGTTTTCCCAGTTCTCCTTTTATATGTTAATGTAGATCTGTGTACATAACTGATAAAATATTCAGAGTGTTTTCATTAATTTACATTAATGGTTTTGGGTCCCAAAACTTTACTTTCCCCATGCAACACTATTTTTTTGACATCTCTTTATGCTACTTTATGTAAATCTAATTCATTAAATTCTGTGGCCTAGGTGTCCATGTATGCATAGACTGCCATTTGCTTATCCATTCCCCCAAAGTCTTTGCTTTTATAAAAAAAAACCCCAAACTATGGTGTACATCTTCGCTCGTGCATCCTTATGGTTTCGTGGGAAAGTTTCTCTGGGGCACATATCCAGGCATGGGTTGTGGGGTAGGTGACTGCACTGAGCACTGACATTTTTCCTTGGGATGGCCCCTTCGCCTAGCGCTTGGTGTTCTTTGACTTGGTACTTTTGCCAATCATATTGGTGTCAAGTGCTACATCATTGGTTTAATTTGTTTATCTCTGATTATGAATGAGATTGAGTATCTTTTCATACACTTTTTAGCCATTAGTGTTTTCTATTGATTTTCTTTTCATAGATTTTACCCATTTTCCTACTTAGTTTCCTGAAATTTTCTTGTCATTTTGTCGGAGCTTCTCTAGGTATCAAAACCAGCTAGGTTTTGTTTCAGACGTTGCAGATATCTATTCAGGGTGTACAAGTGCATTAAATGTGCTGATAATGTTATATTTTTTAGCAGAAATCTACGCTAAATCTACTTTTAGCGTAGTCAAGCACTTCGTGTTTCTTTCTTATGGCTGGTTCTTTCTAGATATTGCTTAAAACCTGCCCAATTCTAAAGTTGCAAAGGTATTCCCTCCATTTTCTTTGATTACTTTTATAATTTGTCTTCAAATTCAGGTGGGAAGGAAGGAATCCAGTTTTATTTTTCCCATGCAGTGAGGCCATTTTCCCAACAAAGTCTACCAAATAATTTAATCTTTCCCAATTGGGATATGATACCAGGCCTATACATAGAGAAGTGGTTCTGAAATATTTGTGCTTTACTGATCCATTTATCTGTTTCCAAGACTGTACCATACTTAAAAAATTACTATGATTTAGTAATATGTCTTAATATTCAGTAAAGTAAATCCTTTCTCTACTTCCATTTTTTCAAAATTACTTTATGTAGTTGATGTGGACTCTGGCCAGCAGTGTCTGTGGTGTTGTGGATGCAACAAACAAATTCACATGGACTACTGAAGTCCTGTGGAGAAAAAGGGACAGAATGGCTACTCTCTGAGTGAGAGAGCGCCCTGCCTGGACAGGCTTTTATTGATTTCTAGTAGCATACATCAAAGAAGATTCTCATTCATTATGCTCAAGTTTGCTTTAGGTGATTACTTTTACAGATAACAAAGGAAAGCATGTTACTGATTACTTCTGACAGATTACATTTCTTCTTACAAAGAAAAATGTTGCAAATGCAAGGGAACCATAAGAGTGCTTGGTCTGGATACACTCCATCCTTGGGAGAATTAGCACAGACTTCAGGAAGTTACTTTAAAGATAGGCAGTAAGCATTTGTTGCTTCAACTCAGAGTGAGGGAGTTTTAACAAGAGCAATCCTCAAAGCAGCTTAGGTATAATGCGGGCCTGGTTTCCCACAGGAAAGCTGATCCGTGGGTTTGGCATCCTGAGTGCTGACTCATGCCTATCAGTTTCTGATAGGGCTGGGCTACATTTGCCATTCCACGTGGATTGGTTCCCTATACACAGTCACACCTTTTTAAAATTTTTTATTTCTTTCTATATATTAGAATCAATTTTTAAAATTTCTCAAAAATTTCTGCTGGTATTCTGATTAGAACTACATTTAAACTGTGGATTAATGTTGAAGGAAAATTAATATCCTTACAAAGTTAAGCTATTCTGTTCATAAACATAGTGTTTGTCTTAATTTATTCAATTCTTTTTAATGGTCTTTATAAGAGCTTTATTTTTCTTTATGAAGCTCTAGTGCCTTCACTTTTTTGGGTGGGGGGATAAATTCTAGATGCATTATATTTTGGTTGCCTTCATGTTTTACATATTCTGTACGATGCCTGACACACAGTGAGTGCTCAATGAATGGCACTTACTGTTATTGTTGTAGCTATTATAAAAAGGGGAAGGAAGGCGGAGGGAAGGTCTCCAACTGCCTTTAGGAATCATCTTGCCACGCTGGAAATAATATGGATGTGGAGCCAGACACCTGTGTTCTGGTTCTGACTCCACCATGAGCCAAATGATCTTGAACACATTTCTTGAATGGCTGGGCCTCTATTTCTTCAACAGCAAGACTAATGTTCATGCTATAAGTGTTCTAGGTATGGTATGAAGATAAAATGAGATCACAAGCTAGTAACACAAGCAGTGACTGGCACATAGATGCTCAGAAAGGGGTTCCTTCCCATCCCTAATAAAGAGGTGAAAAGTTTAATACACAGCTGCATCATTTCCCCATGAAACAATCTTATTGTCTTCATTTGAAGTCAACTTCCAAACTTTGTTTTTTCCATCCAGAAGGAACAGAGAGCAGGTGTACACATTAAAATAAAAACAAAAACAAAACTACCCTACCAGCATCCCCTTTTCTAAAACATCTTTGCTTTTTATCCTTAGAATATAAGCTCCTTGAGGACGGGAAGCACAGCAGGCACCATGGTTGACTCCATGCACCCATTTCACTGCAGGTGGTTTATCCAAGCCATTGGATGAATCCACCCCCTCATCAGTGATTGGTTCAGGGATGGACAGGCCCATGCCAACCCAAGTCTAGGAGGTGCTAAGAGGGACTTTCTGAGGATTCTGGAAAGAAAATCTAGTCTTTCTCCTTCACCCTACTTGAGTTTAAAAGGCCCATGACCCATTTCTACTGGCAGTCATGTCAGTGAAGTGAGACAGGCTGGGAATACAACTGACACTGTGGAGTGGGGTATGGGGGCAGAGTGCAAAGAAAGTCTGGGTCCCCGGTGTCAATGTGAGATGTTTCATCAACCAAACCTGAAGCCCCCTTGCCCTCTCAATTTCCTGTTATGTCATAATAAGTGATGTTTTCATTGACTTAGCTTGAACAGTGTTATGGACTGAATTGTGTCCCCTCTCCCCCACCCCCCAAAATTCATAGATTAAAACCCTAACCCCCACTGTGACTGTATTTGGAAACAGGGTCTTTAAAGAGGTAATTAAAGTTGAAGAAGATCATAAGGTAGGGCCGTAATCCAATAGACTGGCATCCTTATAAGTAGAGGAAGGGACACCAAGACTGCACATGCACATTGAAAAGACCATGTGAGGAAACAGCAAGAAGGTGCCATCTGCCAGCTGAGAGCAGTCTCACCAGAAACCAACCCTGCCAGTACCTTAATCTTGGACTTCCAGCCTCCAAAGCTGTGAGAAAATAAATTTGTGTTGTTGAAGCCAGCCAGTCTGTGGTGTTCTGTTATGTAGCCATAGCAGACAGATACAAATGGCAATAGCTTTTATTTGAAGTTTAAGGCACTACAGTCCATTCAAATGTTAAGTATTTGGCATAAGCCTGTGAATAATCAATGCTCAAGGAATGTATAGTAATGAACATGAATTAATTCTGTTCATTTATAGATTTATAAAACTGTACTGAATCACACAATTCTATGTGCTCCAGTTTGTTCGAGCTTTCCAACAGCCTTTGGTACAGGTATAGATTTGCTATAATCTGCATCTTTCAGATGAGAAAATTTAGATCACAGAGGGTTTGTAATATGTTCAACTTTGAATAGATAGATAAATGGTCCTGATGTGATAAGAAATTAGGTCTTTTCACTCCTATTTTCATATACTTTCTAATATGCTCAGTCTCCACTAGGCTGTGAAAAACTTGAGGCTAAGAGCTACATCTTTCATTTTTTTGTATCCATAAGTCTCTAGCAGAGAGTCTATTTCTTAATGATTAGCAGTATGTTTTAGAAAAAGAAACAAATAAATGGCTTGTTATGCCTTGAAAACAGCTCTCACAGAAAGACAGGGGAAATGCTATCTCCTTCCAAAGTATTTTAACAACGTCCAGCAGTGGCTGTGTCCCATTTCAAAGGCAACAGTTGTGGGTTTGGTTTCACACCTGGTATGTTGTTATGTCTAGCTCCCAGCACAAAAGTAGGAAGCAATGATGACATTGCAAAGGTCATTCTGCCTAGTGAATCCTTTCAGACACAGAGGAAGGAGCTGAGAAGCACTCAGAAGGAGTAGAGGTAGTTTAGACCTGTCATCCTGGGTACTCCTGGGAGCAATTTGCACTCAACACATAAATCAGGCTCAGGTCTATCTAGTTACTACAAAGCTTTTAGTGCCATTTGCTTTTCCATCAGTGTAATGAATTATGACACATGGTCATTGGGTTTATCAATAACGTGCCCCATAAATCCAGTTAGCATTTTCTTCTGGGTGCTGCACCTTGGGAAGCTGCTTAAGTACTTTGAAGGTCCTTACCAAGCTCTGGCCTCGAATCTCAAGGAGGGTCTAAGACACTTCAGACTCTTGACTGAGTATAACATTATCACTGTGATTTAAGTTCTTTGTGCCTGTCTGGAAGCTGTTCCAATGATAGGTCTTACAGTATAGTTAAGGATCTCTCTCTCAGGGGGTCCTGTCATTCTTAGAAGGAGCCCTGCACTAAGGGAGTGATTATATTTGTCACTGGTGTTTCTGTTTGCTCAGTGTCACTTTCTTTGGGAAACTATCCTTTGTCTGTGTTGCAAGGCCTTGATGAGGCTGTCAATCATGGAACTTCGACCCCTGGCTGCAGGGATGGGTCTACCTCTTCTGGTCAACCCAGGTCTCTCTACTGGGAATCTGAGTCTTGAGCCAAGACACAGAGGTGGGAGGTGATTGAAGCAAAGTTATTTACTTTGAAGGCTGTTGAGTTTCTGCTTCCCATTATGTAAAAAAAATTTTTTCAGCTTTATTTAGGTATAATTGGCAAATAAAACTATAAGGTAAAGTGTACACTGCAATGAGTTGATACACATGTACATTATGAAAGGAGTTCCCCCATCTGGTAATTAACATGTCTATCTATATATTTTTGTCTGTGTCTGTATCTATACTTATACCTACACCTGTGTCTATATCTACTCTCCCTTTTATTTCCATGACCTTCCAAGCACCCTTTTTGATAAATATTAGTTCTTGCTTGAGTATGTTAGGGTAGGTTTTTATAGCTTGTTTTTTGTTTTATTTTATTTTTATGCATTTTAAAATTGAATTTATTGGGGGTGACATTGGTTAATAAGACAATACAGGTTTCAAATATACAACTCTATAAGCCATCATCTGCATACCGTATCATGTGCTCACTGCCTAAACTGAAGTCTCTCTCTGCCACCATTTTTTCCCTCTTTGCCCTATTCCACTTTCTCCCACCCCCCTTTCCCTCTGGCAATCATCATACAGTTGTCTGTGTGTATGTGTTTTATTATTATTTTTGTCTTAACCCCTTCACCTTTTTCACCCAGTCCCCCAACCCTTGACCCTTCTAACAGCTGTCAGTCTGTTTTATTTTATTTTGCTTTATTTTATTTTGCTTTATTTTATTTTATATATATTTGTTGATTCTAGATAGAGAGGAGGGGAGACAGAGAAACATCAAGACAAGAGAGAAACATTGATTGACTGCATCCTGACCAGGGATTGAACCTGCAACTTTTTGGTGTACAGGACAGTGCTCCAACCAACTGAGCCACACCCAGCCAGGGCCATCAGTCTACTTAATGTGTCAATGCTTCTGTTTCTATTTTGTTTGTTGGATTATTTTGTTCCTTCAATTCCACATGTAGGTGAAATCTTGGCTATTGTAAATAACGCTGAAGCAAACATAAAGATCCATATAATCTTTCAAATTAGTGTTTCTTTAGATAAATTCCCAGAACTGGAATTGCTGGATCATAAGGCAGATCCATTTTTAATTTTTGGAGGAAACTCCATACTGGTTTCCATAGTGGCTGCACCAACTTGCATTCCCACCAACAGTGCATGAAGTTTGGCTTTACTCCACATTTTTGCCAACACTTATTTGTCAATTTATTAATGAAAGCCATTTGACAGGGTGAGGTGAATATCTCATTGTGCTTTTAATTAGCATTTCCCTTTTGATTAGTGACATTGAGCATCTTTCCATATGTCTATTGGCCATCTGTATGTCCTCTTTAGAGAAGTTATCTATTCAGGTACTTTGCCCATTTTTCTAAGTATATTTTATTGATTATGCTATTATAGTTGTCCCATTTTTCTTCCCTTTATCCCCTTCTGCCCCGCACCCCCCATCCTACCAGCATCCTCCCCACCCCCCACACTTAGTTCACATCCATGGGTTGTACATATAAGTTCTTTGGCTTCTACATTTTCTGTATTTTTAACCTCCCCCTGTCTATTTTTAAAATGTTTTATTGATTATGCTATTATATATAATTGTCCCACTTTTTTCTCCCCTTTACTCCACTCTGCCCTGTACCCTTCCCCCACCAGCATTCTCCTACCTTAGTTCATGTCCATGGGTCTACAGATAGATTCTTTGGCTTCTCCATTTCCCATAGTATTCTTAAACTCCTCCTGTCTATTTTGTACCTACCATTTATGCTTCTTATTCCCTGTACCTTTTCCCTCATCCTCCTTTTCCCCCTCCCCACTGATGACCCTCCATGTGATCTCCATTTCTGTGAACCTATTCCTGTTCTACTTGTTTGTTTAGTTCATTTCATTTTTGTTTCTTTAGGTTCAGTTGTTGATAGTTGTGAGTTTGCTGTCATTTCACTGTTCATAGTTTTGATCTTCTTTTTCTTAGATAAGTCCCTTTAACATTTCATATAATACAGCTTGGCCATGATGAACTCCTTTAACTTGACCTTGTCTGGGAAGCACTTTATCTGTCCTTCCATTCTAAATGATGGCTTTGCTGGATAGAGTAATCTTGGATGTAGGTCCTTGCCTTTCATGACTTGGAATACTTCTTTCTAGCCCCTTCTTGCCTGCAAGGTTTCTTTTGAGAAATCAGCTGATAGTCTTATGGGAACTCCTTTGTAGGTAACTGTCTCCTTTTCTCTTGATGCTTTTAAGGTTCTCTCCTTATCTTTCATCTTGGGTAATGTAATTATAATGTGCCTTGGCATGTGCTTCCCTGGGTCTAACTTCTTTGGGAGTCTCTGAGCTTCCTGGACTTCCTGGAAGTCTATTTCCTTTGCCAGACTGGGGAAGTTCTCCTTCATTATTTGTTCAAATAAGTTTTCAATTTCTCGCTCCTCCTCTTCTCCTTCTGGCACCCCTATGATTCAGACACTGGAATGTTTAAAGTTGTCCTGGAGGTTCCTAAGCCTCTCCTCATTTTTTTGAATTATTGTTTCTTCATTCCATTCTGATTGGATGTTTACTTCTTCCTTCTGGTCCAAATCATTGATTTGAGTCCCATTTTCCTTCCCATCACTCTTGGTTCCCTGTACATTTTCCTTTATTTCACTTTTCATGCCTTCATTTTCCCTCTATTTTGTGACCACACTTCTGCGAGCATCCTGATTACCAGCATTTTGAACTCTGCATCTGATAGGCTGGCTATCCCTTCATCACTCAGTTGTATTTTTTCTGGAGCTTTGATCTGTTCTTTCATTTGGGCCATATTTTTTGTCTTGGCATGCCTGTCACATAGTAAGGACAGAGCTTTAGGTATTCAACAGGGTGGGGCAACCTACGTTGCTGGGTTGAGGCCGTATGTGGGGGAGGGGGTCTGAGAGGGAACAATGCCATTTGTTCAGCTATCTCCTGGCTTTCAGTCACTTCCCCTACTACCCACAAGCAAATTGGGCCCTTGTGGTTCTGATTCCTGTGTGGGTGCGTTTGTGTATGGTCTAGGACCCTGTGGATCTCTCTGATGAACTCTCCTGTGAGGCTCTGCTGTGGGAGTTTCTCCCACTGCCTCAACCCCTGCAGATTTTTTCAGTCAGAGGTTTTGAGGCTTTATTTCCCCGCACTGGAAACCTGGGTTGCATGGTCTGTCTCGCTTCCCAGTTGTTCCTCTTGGTTTATCTGCATGCAAATGTGGGACTGCCTGCTCCACAGCTGCTGCCTCACCCGGTCCACCAGCTGTCAGCTTGCTGGGAGTCCTCTCTACCCTGGCTGCCTGTCTCTGCCCTTCCTACCAGTCTGGATGAATGTTTCTTCTTTAACTCCTTGGTTGTTGGACTTCCATACAGTTTGATTCTGTCAGTTCTAATTATTTTTGTTTTTTTAATTTGTTTTCCTTCTTTTGGTTGTGTGAGGAGGCACAGTATATCAACTGACACCTCCATCTTGGCTGGAAGTCCTCCCCCATCTATTTTGTACCTACCATTTATGTTTCTTATTCCCTGAAACTTTTTGCCCATTCTCTTCTGCCCCCCACACCACTGATAAGCCTCCATGTGATCTCTATTTCTGTGATTCTGTGCCTGTTCTAGTTTGCTTAGTTTTTTTTTTTTTTAGGTTCAGCTGTTGATAGTTGTGTTTGTTGTCATTTTACTGTTCCTAGTTTTGATCTTCTTTTTCTTAAATAAGTCCCTTTAACATTTCATGTAATAATGGCTTGGTGATAATGAACTCCTTCAGCTTTACCTTGTCTGGGAAGCACTTTATCTGCCCTACCATTCTAAATGATAGCTTTGCTGGCTACAGTAATCTAGGTTATAGGTCCTCTCTTTTCATTACTTTGAATACTTCTTGCTATTCCTTCCTATCCTGCAAAGTTTTTGTTGAGAAATTAGCTCACAGTCTTATGGGAACTCCTGTCTTAGTAGGTAAGTCTCTGCTTTTCTCTTGCTGCTTTTAAGATTCTTTATCTTTAACCTTTGGCATTTTAATTATGATGTGTCTTAGTGTGGTGCTCTTTGGGTCCAACTTGCTTGGGATTCTCGGTGCTTCCTGGACTTGTATTTTTATTTCCTTCACCAAATTATGGAATTTTTCCTTTCATTATTTTTTCAAATAAGTTTTCAATTTCTTGGTCTTCCTCTTCTCCTTCTGGCATCCCCATGATTCAGATGTTGGTATGTTTGGAGATGTCCCAGAGGCTCCTTATACTAGCCTTGTTTTAAAAAATTCTTGTTTCTTTTTGCTGTTCTGGTTGAGTTATTATTTCCTCCTTATGTTCCAAATCATTGAATTGAATCTCAACATCATCCCCTCTATTTTTGGTTCCCTGTAGATTTCTAGGGGGTAAGGAAATCTATTTTTTAATATTAAAACCAACCCAAGTCTATTGTAGAATGGAATATGTAATTTGCATAAATAATTAAGAAAAAAGCATCAAAGAAATTTTGCACTTTTTCTGTTCTGATATTTGGGTTGCTTTGAACAAAATGCTTAAAAACTCCTTCATATTTTATTAGAGGATGTTGGAGTTTAGTGTGTGTGAACATGTTTTTAATTTTTTTATTATTATTCAAGTACAGTTGTAGATTTTCACTTCATTTAATGTAAGCTTTATTCCTTCTTGGGACTTTTCTGTGTTGTTGCCACACTCAATGAGTTCTTTGAGCATCCTGATTATCAGTGTTTTGAACTCTTCATCTTTTAGGTTGGTTATCTCTGTTTCATTTAGTTCTTTTTCTGGGATTTTGTTCTGTTTTTTCATTTGGGCCACATTTCTTATTCTATTCAATTTGGCAGCCTCCTGTGTTTGGTTCTGTGTATTAGGTGAGAGCTGCCCTGACTTCCTGACTTAGTAGTTTGGCCTATTGTAGAAAAGGCACCTGCAGATTGTGTGGGGCAGATCTGGCCTTAGGTAGTTACCAGGTCAGGGTAACCCACTTCACCACTTTGTGCCTGTGTGTGTGTTAAGGGCTCAGAGAGAGGACAATGCTGCTGCCTGGCTTCTGGAAGTTTGCCCAGCACTGCTCTATTTCTAGTCCCTTCACTTACTCCCCTTACTTGACTGGTGCCTTTCCAGCTGTTGCCCTGGTGCTGAATCCTAGAGGGGGTGGGTCTCTGTAAGTTCTAGTCCATGCAGGCCCTTTAAGTGGAGTCTCCTGAAAAATCTGGCAGTTTCTTCTGCCTCCCTACCCCTACTGGTTTTTAGAGCCAAAAGTTATGGGGATTTATCTTCCTGGCAGTGAAACCCTGGGCTGTGTGGTCTGGTCTGGGGCTGGAATCCTTTGCTCCCAAGGTATCCCCCCCTGATTTTTAGATTTTTATCCACCACATGTGAACATGGGGCCCCCCTTTTCACTGCCTCTCCATGCCACAACATGTCCCCATGTCTCCACCCATCTCTACATCTCTTTCGCTCCTACCCATCTGGATGAATGCTGCTTCTTTAAATCCTTGGCTTTTGGACTTCCATGCAGGTTGATTTTCTGAGGGTCCTGGGTGTCATTTCTTTTGAGGTCTGGTTATAATTTATTCTGTAATTGTGTGAGGATGCAAGCATGTTTACATATATATCCATCTTGACTAGAAGTCTTTGTTGTTTGTTGAATATTAGTTGACCTTAATGGCATGGGCTTATTTCTGAGCTCCCTGTGCTGTTCCATTGATCTGTATGCCTGTTTTCATGCCAATAGCACGCTGTTTTGATTACTATGGCCTTATAGTATAGTTTGATATCAGCTAGTGTGATACCTCCAACTTCGTTCTCATTTCTCAAGATTTCTGAGGCTATTTGGGGTCTTTTGTAGTTCCATGTAAGGTTTCAGAATATTTGTTCTAGTTCTGTGAGATATGCCATTGGTATTTTAATAGAAATTGTATTGTTCTATAGAATACTTTGGGTAGTATGGATATTTTAATGAAGTTAATTCTTCTTACCCATAAGTGGTATATGCTTTCAATTATTTGTCTGTTCCTCAGTTTCTTTCTTCAGTACCCTATAATTTTCTGATTACAGATCTTTTATCTCCTTGGTTAAATTTATTCCTAGGTACCTTACCTTTTGTTGTAATAATAAATGGAATTGTTTTCTTAATTTTTTTGTGACAGTTCATTATTGGTGTATGAAAATGCCACTGATTTCTGAATATTTATTGTGTATCCTGATACTGTATTGAATTAATTTATCAATTCTAGTATTTTTGTTGTTGTTGTTGGAGTTTTAGGGTTTTCTGTATACAGTATCATATCATCTTCATTAATGACAGTTTTACTTCTTCCTCCAATTTGGACACCTTTTATTTCTTCTTCTTGTTTGATTGCTGTGGTTATAACTTCCAGTGTTATGTTTAATGAGTGGTAAAAGCAGACATCACTGTCTTGTTCCTGTTCTTTAAATTTTTATTTGTTGATGAGAGAGAGAGAGAGAGAGAGAGAGAGAGACAGACAGACAGACAGACAGACAGACATTGGTTGGTTGTTTACTTAGTTGTGTATCCATTAGTTGCTTCCTGTATGTGCCTCACTGAGGATCTAACCGTGGTATACCTGGATGATGCTCTAAACAAGTGAACGACCTGGACAGGGCTGTTCCTGTTCTTAAGGGAAAGCACTTTTCTTGCTCATTGTATGATACTGGCTGTGGGTTTGTCATACATAGCTTTCATTATGTTAAGGTATGTTCCCTCGATTCCCATTTTGTTGAGAGTTTTTATGATAAATGTGTGCTGGATATTTTAAAAATTATATTTTATTGATTATGCTATTACAGTTGTCCCATTTCTCCCCCATCACTCCCCTCCACCCTTCACACCCCCTCCCACCCACATTTCCCCCTTTAGTTCATGTCCATGTTTCATAAGTTCTTTAGCTTCTACATTTCCCACACTATTCTTGCCCTCCCCCTATTTTCTACCAACCGTCAATCCTACTTATTCTCTGTACCTTTTCCCCCTCTCTCCTCCTCCCACTCCCCTGTTGCTA